>JAVQIZ010010895.1:0-10000 GCA_036023535.2 Galaxias brevipinnis | reverse complement strand
TGTGTGTGTATGTGTGTGTGTATGTGTATGTGAGTGTGTGTGTGTGTGTGTGTGTGTGTGTGTGTGTGTGTGTGTGTGTGGGAGCGAGAGAGAAAGAGCCAGGGAGCACCCAGAGAGAAAAAAAAAAGAACAACCTCTAGGTTGCGTCGTGAAAGAACAAAGCCGGAGTGCGTCACAGTGTGCCTGTGTGAGAGGCACCCCCCACCCAACACACACACACACACACACACACACACCAACAAATGAGGCAGGGTCCCCGGCCCAGACACAGGCTTTCCCTCTGATCTCAGAGCAGCTCGGGGGCGCTGACGCCCAGCTGGAGACCACATGGGGGGGCTGGCTAGCAGCTGAACCAGGACCAGGGGATAAGCCACTGTCTGAGGGGACACAGCCCAGAAGTCACAGAGGGCCTGTCCACACAGGGGCCATGGAGCCCCTCTTAGGCCAAGCTAACAGGGGCTCACCCTGGCCACCACTGTCGCTGTCCCTCCCTCTCTGCAGCGGCAAGCGTTCCGACCCCTTTTTTTAAAAGAAAACAGACAGCTCTACAGGAGATAGAGGGTGGAGGGCAGGGTTCTGACGTTGTCCTGCCGTAGCCCCCTGGTCTCAGAGAGAGGCTAGGCCCCCACCGGGACTGTGGCCCCCACCGGTACTGTGCTGGGTTCGGGAACAACGCCTCACCATGCTGGAAACGAACAGCACGAAGAAGCCATCGCTGACGGAGGGGAGGGGAGGGGTTGGTTCTCGTCCAACTAGGGCCCGGCTCTGGTAGATAGAGATCTGTATCTGTGTGTGTGTGTGTGTGTGTGTGTGTGTGTGTGTGTGTGTGAGAGAGAGAAAAGAGCAGAAAAAGAAACGGAGAAGGATGAATTCAGATACAGCAGGCATGGCAGTGTGTCTGCACTGTGCATGTTCCCTGTTCTTCACATGGCATTCAATCAGCCTACACTCCCCAACCCCATAGAACTACAGGGTCCATCTATCCTCACACACATGGGGGTGCGGGGGGGTCCTTCAAGTCCAACCTCCTCTAGATGTTCTCCTGGTCAGCTGGCTGGACGGAGATCTGACCGGGTGCACGGAGAGAACGAGAGAGGTCATCAGAGGTACGGTCAAAGAGAGGAGGACAGAGCCACACAGAGTTAGAGGGAGAGAGAGAGAGAACAGACAGAGAAAGAGAGAGAGAGAGAGAGAGAGCGAGAGAGAGAGAGAAGTAAAAGGAGAGTAAAAAACAGGAGAATGAAAAAGGAGCGAGAGGGCTGGAGGTGAGAGTGGGAGCGAGGGAGGGATGGTGAAAGGAAGAATGAAAGAGACACGAGGGAAAGCACTTTGATGTGGCAGGGCAGTGGACCAGTGGCAGTTTCTAATGAGGGCCGCAGCCTGTGTGTGTGTGTGTGTGTGTGTGTGTGTGTGTGTGTGTGTGTGTGTGTGTGTGTGAGTGTGTGTGTGTGTGGACAGAAAGGACTCGGCAGTGCTTGACTCTCTATAAAGTTCAAATGGCCGAAGGCTGTGGAGGGAGGCCGCAACACACCACACACTGGCCCTAAATCTGCCTATCGCTGTTGGAGGGGGAAACACACACACACACACACACACACTCACACACACACACACCGACACACACAGACAGGACTGCAGCCAAGAATGGGTCAATTAGAAAGCATTCCCACTGACAGCTTAACCACAACCATGGCAAAAACAAAACATCGTACCCCTAGGAAGAACTCCAGGCTGGGCCGTCACCATCACACACCCTTTGGCAGCCATAAAAGAACAAATACCAAATACCAAATACGGTACAAGGAAAAAAAACTACAAAACTACAGATCCCTTCAGAGATGCCATAAAGTCCGAGGTCATGGGGAGGAGGGGGGGGTGGGGGTTAGAGGTCAATGGGGCAGAGGTCTGGTAGGAGGGGGATCCACAGTAGTCAGGGTGTCATGACGACATTGATTGGAAGCCCGTGCTCCCCGCACTACCTGCTTCTCTGTCCCGCTGGCGGCGTGTATGTGTGCGTGTGTGTGTGTGTGTGTGTGTGTGTGTGTGTGTTCAGAATCACAGCGCATCCACACTCTGCCTCTGGCGATAATGACTTCCTCGTCTCAATCGCTGCTGTTGCTTAACTCCCACACACACACACACACACACACACACACACACACACACACACGCATCCATTTATATGCACATAAATATGCATGAATACACACATGGTTCACTCTAGTGCTAATGCAGATGCATAAAGTAGGCACAGAGAATCACACGGCCACACAGACATACACTTACCAAAACCATGCCTAACAAGGTCCTCAGTATTGACTGAGCTCGTTACCGTCCATTGTCGATCGGTGTCATCCCCAAACAAACTGCACGCAGCAGGAACAAACCAGTATCACACACACACACACACACACACACACACATACACACACACACACACACACTTTTCTAGGTGCGGCCTCGGTCGGAGCAGACGGAGAGTCGTTCTAATGATCATACGGCGACGCGGGAGAAAACACACCGCCGCAGTGCGAGGCCCGCCGACACACACACACACACACACACACACACAGCGGGGAGTGTACTTCAATAGAACCACTCAGCATACCGCCGTGCCTTCACACTGTGCATTCCCCCTGACTCATCTCACCACACAGTGACTGGTAGATTCACGTGGAGGAGAAGCCCCGGGGATAGGGGGACAGGGGACGAGGAGAAGGCTGGATCAGCCTCACTGTGCTGGGGCGCGAGGTGAGGGAGGGGGAGGAGTGTTGTGTCTTTGGGGCGAGTGGGGGGGCACACACACACACACACACAAACACACGTTGGCACGCCTCAAGACTTCTGCCTCGGTTGGCACGGCGCGCGGCACGGATTGGCCCACCCCACGCTGGGATATCTCCGGCATGTCGATTCCCATATGGAAATACACACATACAAACACACACACCCACACACACACACAAACACAAACACACACACACACACACACAACTGTAGTCTCTCTGGAACATGCTCCCTGTGAGAAGGCACAGCCCGCAGAGCACAGCCAGAGGAGACTCCCACCAACGCTGCATGGTACAGCCCTTCCCCTTCCCCTCAAACAGGACCACCAAATGGAGGATGCAGTGATGAAAGAGAGAGAGAGAGAGAGTCAGATAGAGAGAGAGTCAGATGGAGAGAGAGAGAGAGAGTCAGAGTCAGATAGAGAGAGAGTCAGATAGAGAGAGAGAGAGAGAGAGAGAGAGAGAGTCAGAGTCAGATAGAGAGAGAGAGTCAGATAGAGAGAGAGAGAGTCAGAGTCAGATAGAGAGAGAGAGTCAGATAGAGAGAGAGTCAGATAGAGAGAGAGTCAGATAGAGAGAGTGAGAGTCAGATAGAGAGAGAGAGAGAGAGAGAGAGAGTGAAAGAGAGAGAGTCAGCTAGAGAGAGAGTGAGAGAGAGAGAGTCAGCGAGAGAGAGAGAGGTGGAAAGAGGAGCAGGGCAGAGCGGGAAGGTGGAGAGCTTTGCTGCAGTAGAGATCTGCCCACTGGGAGAAGAGACGGAGGGGAGGAGGAAGAGACGGAGGGAAGGAGGAAGAGACGGAGGGGAGGAGCAAGAGACGGAGGGGGAGAGAGAGAGAAAAAAAGAAAGCTCGTGGACCCTTGGTTTTCCTTGGGGGGGAATCCAGGTAACCGGGAGAGTTTGTTTCATGGTCAGCCGCCATGTTCCTCCTCCCTCTCTCCCTCTCTCCCTCCCTTTCTCTTCTCTTCACGGGGCACGTACTCTGAAAATGAAAGTTTCTCTCTTTCCATCCCCCCCGTGGCTATGTGAATAGTGGGTCTACAATGCCTGTGTGTGTGTGTGTGTGTGTGTGCACGTGCTAATAGTCTACAGTCTCTTAATAGTGGGAGTGGGTCAGTCCATTGTCCCGGTGAGTGACACATCCATGCGCCCGCGGCAGGGAGGTGAATGGCCACCTGGAGGCCAGTGGCCGGGCCCTGAAAGGAGGCTACGCTGCTCAGGGAACACGGCCGGGCTCCACGCCTCACCTTGGAGCTTTGTTTGAAACGCCAGCCTCACTGCTGCGGGTAGGATGTACAGGGGGACATGATTGCTGGAGGAATAAGGATATCAGGTGTGTGCAGACATCGGGCTTGCCATGTGTGTGTGTGTGTGTGTGTGTGTGTGTGTGTGAGAAACAGGAACGATGTTTGAAGTAGCCACTGGTGAAACACTGCAGTGCTTTGAAGAAGTCGACTGGTGGCCAGTACTGTAAGCCTGGATATGGAGATCAGCTTCACTGTGTGATTCATAAAATGCTGCAGCCTCCGCTTCTCACACACACACACACACACACACACACACGCACGCACGCACACACACACACACACTTGTATCCGCACCCAGCCAACGAACCGCCCACACATCATATTGTCTCTGCAGGCATTTTGCTTTGGTCCTCTAAGTAGTTGATGTATTCTCATCACAGGGTGGGAGTCTCCAGCTAGGCCCTAAAGCCTGGGGCCGTGCTCGAGCAGGCAGCCCACACACAGGTAGAGGGAGCTGGGGTGAGGTACCGCAGGCGACAGGGCACGCTGGTAGTTGTACACACGCACATGCTAGCCGACGGAGCTGCAGTGGAGGAAGGGATGGAGGAGTGTCGACGACACACACACACACACACACACACACACACACACACACACACACTGACACACACACATTCACACACACTCTCTCACAAATCTAAGTATATCTGAACTCATCCTCAACTCACATATCCAAACATAGAATCTCCCCAAAGCTGGTAACCAGGGGCAACTAGCCCCAAACACTGCATCTGGTTGTGTCTACTTCCTCCATTGGAGCAGCTTCAACAACTGCAGGGAGTCTGAAACAGCCCCTGAAAACCAGCCTCAACCCCCCTCCCCACCCCCCTAAAAAACAGCCCTTGAAAACCAGGCTGAATAACAGCCTGAAAACAGCCTGACACAGCCAAGGCTGGCGGCTAACATCAAGAGGCCTCATCTCTTTAGCATAGATATCGTTGTAGGTTGCCAGTTAGCTGGGTGAGTTCAGGGAACGTTTCCATTGGCGTGCACACGCCCTGGTATTTCTGCACCTATGCTTACTCCCTCATCAGGGCCGCGGGTTCTCCTCTTCAGGTCTACCTTCGGCCTCTTGACCCGCAGACCGTGAAAAGACCTTTAGAAACTGACGGACCTCACAGGACCCCGTACCGACGGACCTCACAGGACCCCGCCCGCCAGGAACCCGTCGACACCTGGACCCACGGCGCCGTTCTAGAAGGAGCCGCGTCACCAGCGCCTGGTTATCCTACCAGGAGAGGGGCGGGCAGCGCTTTGCCGTCGGTGCACACATTGATGCTCCCATGGCGTCTGCTTCCCTCTCTCTCTCTCCCTCCCTCCCTCCTTCCCTCTCTCTCTCCCTCCCTTCCTCTCTCTCTCACCGCCCTTGTTCCTGCTCCTGTTGTCAGAGACGCTGACTGGGAAGCCGTCACGGCGGCGGCGGCTCGTTGGGACGCGGCAATTAAAGGGGAGCGGGAGAGGGAGCGCCGGGGCGGGACGAGGGGAGGACGGAGGGCGCGCTGGGAGGGTTTGCTCCCCGGCGCGGAGGCGTCGCCTCAAAGGGAACGTGTTGCTTAGGGTAGACATGGCCTCCTAACGGAGTCAAAGAACCGCCTGGCTGGCTTCCTGCTGCTGACATGTGGTTCAAGTGGGATAGACCTGAGAGGACAGCCTTCTGCAGGGTGTGTGTGTGTGTGTGTGTGTTTTGTGTGTGTGTGTGTGTGTGAGTGTGTGTGTGTGTGTGTGCGTCTGTGTGTGTGTGTGTGTGTGTGTGTGCATCCTCCCACACAGGCTCCCTCCAGAGTTGTCTGGCAGTGTTCTCGTGTGCCTGCGCTCAGTGTGTCGTGGATCAGAGTCACACAGGGTGAAACCACCCCCCCCCACACACACACACACACACACACACAGCCACGTGGGACTGCTCTCTGGTCAGTGACCTCATGACCCACAGAGGCTGGCCAGTCGCTTCATCAGGACAACACAGATCAGTCGTCTGTCAATTCACAACATGAAGAGGGCGAGGTCATCCGCCATGCTGCTGACGCCTGGTCTATTTCACATGGACGCATAGCTTTATGGATCTGGAACGGGATGCTCTGCATATGATTGATGTGTCTGATAGATTCTGAGATCATGGAAGAAGAAGAAAAAGCATTATCGCTGGAACTATTGAAAATATATTCCTAGCATAGTACATCTGGTGGTGAGTAGCACTGAAATATTAAGGAAAGGAGGGATAAAGAGAGGGGGGGAGGGAGGATAACGAGAGAGAGAGAGAGAGAGAGAGAGAGAGAGAGAGGGAGAGAGAGAGAGCGAGGGATTGAGAGAAGGAAGGAGGGAAGGAGGGAGTGTTCTGCTCACAGCCCTGAGGAGAGCTCCCCTGACATGGAGAGCATGCTAATGGTCTCACTACCAACAGCCACACCTGGGCTATACAAACACACACACACACACACACACACACACACATTCATAGAGCGCTGGCAGCAAAAGAAACAACAAGCAAGTAGAAATGTGTTTCGGTTTAGGGCGCTGGCTATGCCCCTGACACACAATAGATTAAAGCGCACTCCGGGCTGATGAGCTATGGTCAATTAGCGCCATTCAAAGCCACGAGATTCATATGCATGGTAAAATATGCAGGGTGCCTCCGCGGGCTGCACGGGCAGAAGAGGCAGGGGAGACAAAGGAATCAGCCAGGTATATGTTTGTGTGTGTGTGTGTGTGTGTGTGTGTGCACGCGTGCGTGCATGCGTGTCGTTCATGTTACGCACAGCATCAACTGTGTGTGTCCGTACGCACCATCACCTCAACGTTCCCACTAACCCGTGGCCGACAATAGCTGTGGTCATTCAGGGCGGAATAACTGGCCTGAGTCCAGCCCGTGGCGCTGTCTACTGCCCCTTCCAGCAGGCTGCCCATCTCTCTGCCCTCATGGTACGGCACGACCAGACACAAACAAACCGGTACCGTCGCCTCGTCTTCAAAGTCCTTATCAGAGAGGAAGGTCAGACCTGTGGGATCTCACCCACACAACAAGATGGCTCCCAGAACCCCGGAGTGAAGCGAGAAGACACAGAGGCAGGAAAAGGAGGAAGGAGAGAGGTGAGAGAGAAGGAGTGAGGAGTGAGGGGAGAGAGAGGGGGAAGAAGAGAGGATGAGCGCCCTCGGCCGTCGCAGGATTCTCTGATTTCCGAGGGGAGAAAAGGGGGCTGCTGGTGCTGAGTACAGTGGATGAGAGGGGGGCAGCACGCGCGGACTGGGAGGAGGGGGGGGGGTCCTCTCTGGCGCTCTGCCCCGCCCGTTAGCCTTGGCGCTGTCACGCCCTCGTCGGCTTGCCTGGCACCGCCAGCCTGTCCAAGGCTCGCTCACACTGTCCAACCCTCTACAACCACGTCCAGGAGACAAACCAAACTACAGAGACCCAGCATGAGGACACTCTTACTAGAGAAAAGCACCCCGTCACTCCAAGAAAAGACTCAGACTAGGAGGGCCCGCCGGGTGGTGTGGATGTGGTGGTGGTCACGGTGGTGGTCCGTCCTTAAGGCACTCCTAGCCACGCTCCCCACCTGAAAACACCTCCTACACCCCCCCCTTTACACGCTGCACCCCGCCGATAACCAGGCGTTGAGTCAACAAAAGCTATCCTTTCAGAATGCGAGCGTCTGGGATGAATTATGCATCAGATACGAGAGTGGCGCGCGAGCGCGGAGAGAGAGAGAGAGAGAGAGAGAGAGAGAGAGAGAGAGACAGAGAGAGAGAGAGAGGGAGAAAGAGAGAGAAAGAGAAAGAAAGAGCGGCAAAGACAGAAGCAGAGAGAAGGGGATCGGCAGCGCAGAGAGGAACGTGTCCATCGATGCGTGTGTGTGTGTGTGTGTGTGTGTGTGTGTGTGTGTGTGTGTGTGTGTGTGTGTGTGTGTATGTGTGTGTGTGTGTGGGTAGCAGAGGTTAGAGCCGTCAGACGGAGAGGGGACTGAGGTGTGTATCATAGTGAATGTTCATATAATAACGTTAGCCTCCGTGTCCTCAGCGGGGCTGATACTCCAGGCGGGGCCAGCCTGTCGGTACCATGGGCCCTGGTCCAGGTCCTGAAGAACCGGAGAGGGGGGTGGAGAGACTGAACCGGTCCCCTGGCTGGGCCGGCCGTCGGCCCGCACCACCGCACTCTCCTCTCTGCCGCGGTCGCCTTTTCCCCCTGAGTTTCAAAAGGTCAAAGGTGTTGTTTAGCTCTTTTCCTCTGTCCGGTGACTATTAGGAACAGTGTTTCTGGGAGAGTTTAAAAATAAGCCTGCTTCAGTGAGAGCCCGCTTCGTGACCGATCTCCGCATTCACAGTCTTCCCCCTCAAAGGCCAGCAAAATGATATTCCTCTTTCGCGAGATTTACTACATCCTCTGCGTTCTTTTGTTCGCCGCACACACCTCATTTCACAGTGTGCCACCAGGGCAATTATCGTCATACAGTAAAGTGCTTGTTCCTAATTAAAACGAGACGGCGTAATTGCCACTGGGAGTGTTCCCAGCGAACGGAACGAGCTTGTCTTTTGATTACAACGTGAGCAACAGCGCCTGTGAGTGTCGGTGTACTACAGCGATGAACCTGCGACCCGTCGAGCATGGGAACTCCATGAGGTCACCTGGCGAGCAGGCTCGTATTAACACGCCATGGTCGTCCGGAGGTCAACAGGTCGGAGGTGAAGGGGTCGAGTCACCTCAGCATTGGGACGAAGAAAAACAAGTGCGATAAGCGTGGGTAAGTGTGTGTTTGTGTCAGCGGGTATATCGTGTGTGCTTCTGTGAGACTCTAGATTCTTCCGTGTGTCTGTCTGTCTGTCTGCACGTCAACGTCTCTAGCCGAGCTCCTCCGAAGTCTTTCCAGCTCCCTGACCCAAACCATCTGCACCCCAGCGCCTCCGTCTAACCAATCACAGCTCCACCACGCCGCCCAATTACCCAATTAGGTGTCTTGTCCTTGCCGGGCGGCTCCCGTCGAGCTGTGAGCAGCAGAGCTACTGGCTCCATGCTAATCCCAGTGACTCCACCACAATGCTGCCGTGGCGGAGCGGCTGTAAAATGGCCGCCTCAAGGAGGGGAGCCTGCCAGCGGATTACTGTTTCAAACAACCCCACCCCCCCTCACACCCTGCACCGCTCTCCCTAAGCCGCGGGATGACACGACGACTTCTGCTGAGCATGAAACCGTGTGTTGTCTGGGGAGCAGGTGGGCGAGTGGGGGGCTGGGGAGATGAAGGAGGAAGCTACGAGGGGAGACGTGTGCTAAGTCGCTCTGGTGTGAGGGTCGGCTGAGCTGGGCACGCCATCGCCGCACAAAGCGCATTCAGCCTAGGTGAGTGTTGCTATTTAACTCATTAACACATACCCATACAAACACAGACACACGCCTACCCAAACACACACACACATCCAGAAACACACACACCCAAACACACACATACCCAAACACACACACACACATCCAGAAACACACACGCCCGAACACACATATACCCAAACACACAGACACACCCAGAAACACACATCCCCAGACACACACATACCCAAACACACACATAGCCAAACACACATATACCCAAACATACACATAGCCAGACACACACATACCCAGAAACACACACGCACAGACACACATTCCCAAAAACACACATACCCAGAAACACACTCACAGACACACACACACACATACCCAAAAACACACACACTGCTCTGATGCAGCACCCAGAGCGAGGGTTTTGGCTCCGAGGAGCGCCCAGCAGTTTGGCAGGCAACCCAAGGACGTAGAGGAAATGTCCCCTGTGCGCTCCAGTGGAGCTGTGGAACCCACGGGGCGGGGCGCGGGCGGGGCGGCCGGCGCGGCGCGGGCCGCCGGGGGGGGGGGGGGCCCCCGCGCCCCGGGCCGGGCCGGGGGGGGGGGG
>JAVQIZ010010891.1:0-13277 GCA_036023535.2 Galaxias brevipinnis | reverse complement strand
AGTACTATGATGTTATTATCTAAGCTGTGGTATTTATAGTTTTTAATTTATGGACGCTTGTTTGAAGACCGCCCTCTCCATTGACATCCGCTGTAAAAGCTCAAATCTCCACTCTTTGCTTGTTTCAAATATACTCCGGTTTTCTAACTTGTCATTGCGCTTCCAGTTTTAACGTTTCATAGACATATTATACTTGGTTATGTTTGCCTGGTTCTTACTGTTCATACGGTGTCATTATCTAAGCTGTGAGATGTATAGTTGTCATTTGAGAAATAATTGAAGGCGACCACACCTTACGCTACTCGACAGACATTGACCAGGTTGCCTACGAAATAAACATTAGCGCGCTGTGCTTAGTTGCTGATTATAAATTGCTGTTTTGTAACCTATGATAGCGCCTCCAATTTAAACGTTTAATACACATATTATACATGGGAAATGTTCACCTGGTTCTTGTGAATAATACGGTGTAATTATCTAAGCTGTGGGATGTATAGTTTTGGCTTGGTGTCCGTTTGTTTGAAGACCAAGCTCTCCATTGACGTCCACTGTAAACCAGTGGCGGAACTAGACAATTTTCTATGGGGTGGCCAGAGTGGGATCAGTGGTAATTTTGAGGTTTTTTAACTTGTGATTTCGCTTCCAGTTTTAACGTTGCATAGACATATTGTGCAGGGAAATGTTCACCTGGTTCTTGTGAATCATACGGCGTCATTATCTAAGCTGTGGGATTTATACTTTTCCTCGAAGAACCGTTTGAATGACACCACCTCTTATGCTACTTGACGGACATTGACCAGGTTGCTGTGGTTACGTGGATAAACATTAGCGTACAAGTGTAACCGCAGTACGGCAAACACACATCACAATTTCAACAGAAATTGTAGCCCTATCTAGTTATTGTTATTATTTTAAGATCAAGCTGATCAAAAGTAAAAGCCTTTCCTTTGCAGTATCATCTTTACAAAAAATATGATTTTTTAGGACACTGTTTTTGCAATCAATCATAAAATATTCGGAGTTGCTTACACAGATATTTTTGGAGGGTGTAGGCCTAATGCTCGGTGTCGTTTGCCGTTTTTCCCCTGGGAATGACTGTTCATTCCTCAAAGGCTGTTGGACGTAAACTTAGAGGTCAATGCAATGTTCAGCAATCAAACAGTGAACAGCATAATTACATTATAACGTGCTTATTGGAGGTACTGCAGAGTTCATGCCTCTGAAATGTAGATATTGTTGATGGTACTCCAAGATCGAGAGATTAGGCAATTGGGCTTGGGTCAAGTATTGCAATGACCACAATGATTGCAATGACCTGTGTCCGACCAGGTTACTGAAACTTTAGTGAAACCAAATCATCCTCTCACTCAGATACACACACAATTCTGTGAAGTTGTCATCAAGGGGAAACATTGCTTTGATACTGAGTGTTCAGATTTGAGTCTCCACCCAGGAGAAGCATTGTTTTCTAAATGCAGCATTGTGCCTTGGCCTACTTTTAGTGAGTCATACAAGGAGCTGGTCCATTCTGCGATGTTGACTATACACCCGATCAGTCAAAACATTAAAACCACCTGCCTAATATTGTGTAGGTCCCCCTTGTGCCGCCAAAACAGCTCTGACCCGTCAAGGCTTCGACTCCACAAAACTGAAGGTGTCCTGTGGTATCTGGCATCCTGATGTTAGCTGCAGATCCTTTGAGTTCTGTAAGTTGTGAGGTGGGGCCTCCAAGGATCGAACTTCTTGTTCCAGCACATCCCACAGATGCTTGATTGGATTGAGATCTGGGGAATTTGGAGGCCAAGCCAACGCCTTGAACTCTTTGTCATGTTCCCCAAACTATTCCTTAACAATTTTTGCAGTGTGGCAGGGCGCATTATCATGCTGGAAGAGGCCACTGCCATCGAGGAATACTGTTGCCATGAAGGAGTGTACTTTGCAACAATGTTTAGGTAGAGGCATGAACTTTTTCAGCAATTTGTGCTACAGTAGCTCTTCTGTGGGATCAAACCAGACGGGCTAGCCTTTGCTCCCCACGTGCTTCAATGAGCCTTGGACCAGTTGTCCTTCCTTGGACCACTTTTGGTAGGTACTAACCACTGCATACCGTGAACACCCCACAAGACCTGCATTTTGTACATACTCCCATAGACATAAACCCAGTCGTCTAGCCATCACAATTTGGCCCTTGTCAAAGTTGCTCGGATCCTTATGTTTGGCCATTTTTCCTGTTTCCAACACAACTTCAAGAACTGACTGTTCACTTACTGCCGAAAATATCCCACCCCTTGACAGGTGCCAGTGTAACGAGATGATCAATGTTATTCACTTCACCTGTCAGTGGTTTTAATGTTATGGCTGATCATGCGTCATCCCCAGGATGGAACTCTGAACTTTCTGTTTCCTGACTGCTGCTTCGGACTCGCTCTATCTCACTCTTTATTTTTTCCGTTTATGGGGGGATGTTTTCTCCGAGGGGGCCCTCCACGCTCTCCCTATTCATCTCACATTCACAGCCTGCTAGATGCATGCAATCACTCTGCTGCCTTCCCCTCCCCTCCGATAGTCCAATCTACCAACTTCAGCTTAAGCTGAGCTGTGTACCAAGTGACCAGAGATGGATGTGAAGGACAAGGTCACGGTCCTGAAGTGCCATGCTCAAATGATACTCACCGTCCTAACCCCTCTGTTGTTGAACAGCCTCTGGGGAACACACTTGTTTTAGGTTTCTGCTTGCTTCTTCAAGGATTTGTAATCGGCACGTACCTTTATAGAGTAGCCACTTATTTAATTTACCAAAAATTAAATTTAGATTGTTTAGAGAAGTATGAAAACACCTGGCCCTATTGATGTGATGCACTCTGTCCGAGATGATGAAGACGTTCAATGCTACTCAAACGAGAGTGTCTTTTTGACTTACAAGGGAGACTCTCTTCTGAATTTTTCCAGAACTTTAAAGTAACACACTCTACCTATTTTAAATCATTATGTACTAACCAAAGCCCAAGCCTTTTCTTGGCGTATATTTTATGACCTGTTTTAAGACTCTTTTGCAATTTGGCAGATTTGTCTTGTAGGGGAAACAATCAGAGAATCTTCCCCCTCTTTGGATAAGATCAAAGGAACAGGCCCCAAAATGGCCCTGGTGAACACTCCAGGGGGGGGCAGCCTGTTTTTCTCACACAACTCCTCAGATTTAAACAAAACAGCACACTGCTTCCACTCTAAGGATTAATAAATTTGGATTAAGAAACTGTTGCCTAAGGAACATTCAATTAAATTATTGGACATTGAAAATTAGAAGAAATTGTAAAATCAATTGTGTCTATTTTGTAATAATTATATATTTTGTATTGTTTTTCTAAGTAAACTGACATAGTCAGCCTAGTCATGTTTGGTATCAAAATGTCCACCATAACATTTTGTAAACTTTGCAAACGTTATGTAGAACATATTCCTGGTATACATTCGTAAGTAGAAACAAAACGATTTCCGCTAAACTGGCTGGCAACCGTTATCTCATACAGTGAGATAATTTACACCTCTGTCCACTGGCCTGTGGCCAATCAGGTGACCCCAGCCACCCTTTAGAACCTCATTTTCGATACTTCCTATAAATAGGTGTCCAACCAGGAAACTTTTGCTTATAAACATCCGCACATAACCTGGGAAGGCCGCCCTGCGTTACACGGGTTGATATAATTGCACCCCCCCTATTCCTTGACCACGCGTTTGCTTACAACTCTCACAGCAAAGTATTTAGGCCTTTGACCTCACTACAGGCCGGGAAACTCCTTGAAACATTTTCTAACTTCACCACTTCAGAGCAAAGAAACCTTTATTCAAACCACGTTCGGGATTTCACAACGTCCATCGTTTTCCGAAATGATTCAGAGCTTTTAACCAAATCTACTGAGTCAGAGGACACGCTGGATCACCCAAACTGAACCAGCGCGCCTTTGTCCTCCTTTCCAGAAGAGGGCAATTAACACGTCAAAGAAGACCCAAAACCCACGTTTCTTTTACATGTTTATTCAAAAAAGGAACTAACTTTCAGAACTCTCCCAACTTCACACAACGGACTCCATTTCAGAACTTTACCACTAAAACCACAGACCGCTTCTTGATCCAGCCGCTACCAGCAGGCTGAGAATCAAAATTCACTCTTTTTGCAACACAACGCCACCTATCGTCTCAAAGTAATGTAAAGCCCACTTTTGTTAGAGTGAGCGTTTGATGCTAAAGCTTATACAATTTCCGCTGTGTTGTGCTTATCATAATTTGTCAATATTTTAACTGTTATACTGTGTATGTTCAGATACTAACCATTTTAGTTTATCAATGTCATCATTTAGTCATTCTTTGTAGTACAGTAATTTTCATGTGTTTTTAGACTAGTAAATAAATAGAATTGCTTTGCGTTCAAACCCAGCTGTGTCATATCTTCGTTTTCATACAGTCATTTATTCTAGTAACATAGAATGTCACTACTTCAGAATTTAGATTAAAACATTAACTATTACATTATTAAATTAATTCAAAATTGATTCGGTTTCCCCCAGAGCCGTGCTTAGCCTAAGCTAAAATTCTGTGTGGTGGTGCTCCGTATACTAGGTACTTACCCTTCATCACCTTGATCGATTATAATACTAATTTATGAATTAATTGATAATCTACAAATTCATAAAGAGTCATTTACACACAAGAAGTAGTAAACCAGCCACCCTACAGTCTATATTTCACAAATTTGTTGCAGGTACTTTTTTCTGTCATTACATCCCAAGCTTTTCCCTTTACACTATTTCATCTCATATCTTCCTAATTGGGCTACTTAATAACATAATCAATAACATTGTTTTTCCCTGGCATGCGTTTATTTACTTCAGCATTTTATACCACTCATCTTAGACACGCTGTCAGATTTGTATGTATTGCACAATTACAACTGCAGAAAGACAATGGATATTAAAGCAAGTTGATAAAGTGCAGTTTGACATCCTCTGGTGTCTCGGAAGGGTGAATGTCCATTTGTTTGCACACACATATTTGACGCCTACTGGGTAACATGCACTCTTGCCCAGGGTAAGTCTTAAAACAACAAACAACAACAGTGAGCACTCAGCTATACTCTTACACTACATTACCACCTTTTCTGTTCTTGGGCACTTGCTTTCAAGCTCCCGGCAAAGCCATGCAAAATTGTTGGCTGGATCGAGAATACTTATTTTGTAGCAAGCCTTATGTTGTTTGGGCTTATAACAAGCTGTGAGCATTGTTGCATTTCACACTTTTCCTCAACTTCTGTCTCATAGCTTTTGAGGTTGTGGCAGTAATTACCAGGAGTGGCATATAACTGTAAAAAGAGGTCTTAATTCGACAACCTTTCCACACCACTCTCTAGGAGCTGCACTGCTCTGTCGTCCCCTGTAAATGAAAACAGACAAGACTGAGAGTGATTAGCCAACGGGAGAAAACGAAAAATATGTATGCAGTATGTTTGGCTTGATTGGGGTTCTAAATTAGTTGATACTAAGCGAAAGATTAGGTACTTGGGCAAGGTAGCTGGATGAAATAATAATGTAAATGTAATAGTTTACATTACATAGTAACTTTAATAATATGTTACGTTAAGTTAATAATTGGCTTTGCTAGAGTCAAAGTGCACACAATACAGTAAGGTTAGCTATAGAAATTATCTGGATATATGGACATTTCCTCTCACCAGTGGATCGTTGTATGTAAGCTACTTTGTCCACAACAATGGCTTTTGAAACCTGATCTTTGGCTGGATCGCTCTCCATCCATCTTTGTTAACAAATGTTTCAGGAGATCCGTACACTTTGACTATTGGCCAGCAGTATTCTCGTCCATGTCTTGATCTTCTTGATCTTGTATGTTACAGCTACTTTGACTGTGGGGTTTTCACCTGGTTATCCATTATCGCGACCAAGGGGGACACAACCAAAACCATGCCATTTTCATACCATGCCTCTGTGTACACTTGCTAGCTCACCGTCTGCAGACAATATATGCCATGCTTGGAATATGAAACTTTTTCCATAACCGGTGAGCAAACATGCAATAACGTCGCTGTTGGACAAATGTTCTAAACATATACCATTTATTGAAAGAACCAAGCAGGACTGCCTTATTGCACGAGGGTTTTGTAGGTTGCGAGATGGGAGGCCGTTGATGTCGTTTCACGGTGAAGCGGGAATTTTGAAACTGTAACATGCAGATAGTGGAAGGGGAGGAATTTGAAACAGTCAGTTTAAACAGGTTTTAACATCTTACGTAGGCCTACATTCAGCCAGACTAGCAGCGTACAGACTCCAAAATGTGCCCACAGTCAGCCACCCCACAGGAAATGTTTTTTTTGTTCCAGACACACACAAAAGGTAGTGTTTGTGCGGTTGTCACAGCCTCACTCTGCAAGTCTGTGTTGCAAACTTTGCTTTTCACAGCTGACGGGACACAATTTGACCTAATAAGGAGAGACTGTCATAGACACATGCAGCAGGGTGCTTGCTTAGGTTACTTGGTTACAAGGGATAGTGACAATTTCCATTAGTCAAATTGAATTAGAGTTCAAATATTCTAGCTTTCCTAGGGAGAAGAAGGCACTTTTCATATTTCTTCCGTTGGCATGGGGAGGGAAGGGAAGAGGGGATAGCTAAGGGTGTCATTATATACATTTTTATCTCCGTGGCTTTGGCTGCCCTGAAACCAGGTGACTGACTGAGGTGCACTGGTCATCTTACAGTGAGCTGCACTGTCAACGTGACGCAGCGTAAATGCCACCCTCATATAGCGCTTGTTTTTGTTTGTCTCCCTGGCTGTAGAACTAAAGGAAAGGCAAGTTGAAACCATAGTCATAGCGTTGACGTGAGGCATGTCATTAATTTTAGTGTCTTCTTTGTTGAACATGGCGAGCAGCATACCAAACTGTCATTGTCTTTAGTAGTGTCAGTTGGTCCACACAATAATGTTTTTTGACATAAAGGACATGAATGTGGATTGTTTTGTTTCCCATTTGCACTTTTACCAGCTTGTTGACCAAGACTTGTGTCCCGATACTAAAATAAATTTTAAAAAGAAATGGGCGCCGATTTCACTGGCCTCAGAAAACTCGTGAAAGGGCACAGCTGGTTAGAGAAATACCCGACTAATACAGCAGGTTGGTTCACTCAGCGTACTTGACCAACACAGAAAATATTGGATGTCTCTGCTCGGACCTCCCAAAGCTTCTGGAGGCCCAGTGAATTAAGTAAAAATAGGACCCCATTCACATGCCTGTAAGCCATGCACATCTAAACTGGAATGTTTTGGGAATTATTTATTCATCAGTGTAATTAAGATTATCCACTCAGAGGGATTTGAAATGTAGACACACCAAGGTCAGTTTGTTGCTTGGAGTTTCATGTTCCTAGTGCTGATTTAGATCCTTGTATCTAAATATTTTAGACTATTAGACTGTTTTAGACTGAACACCTTTCAGTGTTCATTTCCAGTCATTTCTGTGTGTTGGGAGTGCACCCGTATGTCAGGAGTGACACACATTCTTTACTAAATCTAGTGGCATTTCGGAATATTCTTTTAAAGAAAAGTCATAACATACATACCCCATTTGAAAAAGAAGCTAACAGTGTCTAATTGCATAGCGGTCCATTTATTCCATGTCATGTGTCAGACTTCAAGTGGTAGCAGAGCCAATGGGTGGACAACGCTGCCAGAGAATAGTCTGCCTGATGAAACTGCATGTATACTTGGGTCATGGGCGTGCAACACTGTTCGGTTCGTATCCTGGTTTTGCATTCACGGTTTCGGTTTGGAGACTAAATCCACAAATTCTCTTTGTTAAAATTAATAAGTCACACTTTTTCTTTTCCAACTAAAAAATACCTGAAATATAGCTTTCAATACAGTACAATCAGCTTAGTATGTGCTAGAGATGTAACGGTTTGAAATGATCATATCACGATTATAGTGACCAAAATTAAATTAAAATGTTCTGAAAATGCTCAAAAAGTACTGATATACACACTGAAATAATTTTTATATTGAAAAACAAATCAAATTAGCAGCAATATGCACTTTTTTTTGGCATACATATGGAACAGCACTGATTTGTCTGTTATCTCCTTAATACAAAAAATAAGGTGCTGCAGTGCTGGCCTAACATCCTGTATATACACACATGCACACGCACGCACACACAAGTTCTCAACGGGCCCAAAAAGTTGTTCCCGACCTGGACAGAGCTAAAAGTTAACTTCTACCTTGCATTTGCTATGAAGTTGTGGGTGATGGTCATGAAGGATGATGGTCGCAGTGATTTTTTTTTTCTGCGTTTTTTGCAGACAGGGTTACCATCTTCAATCAAGTTTCCATCAGCAATTTTATGAAAACCAACATACGCCCAAATGTTTTATTTCAATGCGTTTCTCTTGGTTAAATTAAGGTTCAATACAAATAGCTGTTTATGTACATTGCTATGCCAGGCAGACACTGACTGAGGCCAAAAGCTTTGTATGCTTTATATGTAAACGTTAGCTAGCAACAGTAAATTCCATCATGTTGATGTAGTATATCTGTGCTGCAGTTTGCTCCATGGTGTTTGTGCCCTACCTCGCAGCAAACGCAGCGCACATTTCTTATGTGAAGGCATTTAGCATGCCCTCTCCTCTGTTCTCCTTCTCCAAATCTCCAGAGCGTTGTCACTGCCTTCGCTATGTTTTCATTGAAGCAAAAGAAACCCATGTTGCATGCTGCGCCTGCTCGCCTGTGTCTGGCTAACTTTGGTTGATGGTTTTTACGTCAGTTTTTCAAACTGGGGTAATCAACCTGTGACGGTTTTGATGTTCATTTAAATGTAAACGGTAATATGGTATCCCTACGGTAATACCTGCCATTTGCCACGTTCTTACCGTGAAACCGGCAATTATTACATCTCTAGTATGTGCTTTTGTGGCCATTGCTCGGAACACTGCACTTCTCATCTCCCATTTGAGAATAGAGGGTGCAGTCACTTTAAGTTGCCCTGGGGGTGTGTAGTGAGAGCTGCATAGTGTTATGGCCATGTAATTTTCAATTGCCCCACGTGTTGCTTTGTAGAACTGAGGATTTAGGCTACTTCCTTACTGAAGTATGTATTGAATTGGACACTAACACCACTCAAGCTTTTTAACCATGTGCAAAAATTCTCAATTCACAAACATCTGAATAGGATTGAAAAGCTTTCGTGAAGGAAAAGCCCCGTAGCTTTTGTTATTTATTTGTGTCTGTCTGGACCGGTACTGAAAGTTTTCGGAATGACAGTGAGTTTAGATTGTTTTGCCAACTATACTTTCATTGTTCCAGCCAGGAATATTTCTGGATGACGTTGATGATGTGCACGATCATGTTTGCCGTGTTGTAGTGAGATAACAGTGCCCCCAGTACCAGCAAACAATCCAGGAGAAGATGATGTCCTAGACACTCAGTGTAGGTGGATGGTGTACAGGGTGAAGAGAAGAAAGACTATATAAAGAGACTGCTCCAATTACTCAGCCTTATTTCAGAATATGAGAGGAAAACAATCAAAGGCTTGTTGCCCTTCAGTCACGTGATATGGTGAACATATCCAGGACACTGGTGAGAACCAAAACCTGAAGAGAAAGCGAACCAGACGAGCAGGTTCCCTCAAAGCCCGACAGATCCCCAACACGGTGTCGTCTTTCCACCCACGTCCATTCACACTCAGGGCCCTGCCTCCCTCTCCTGGAGCTGCTGCTCTTTGTGTGAATTCCTATGTGTGCCTGTCTGTGGTTAGAGAGAGACTTGTGGCTGCTCTGGGGTGGGTATTGGTGGAGTTAGCCCCCCATTTCTCTGTGATCATTTCTGTATAGTGTCTCCCGTAGAGGCTCCCCGTCTATCCCAATCTGCCCTCTTAATTTTGGAGGAACTCCTGCAGTAGCCGGAGGTGGAGATTGATGATGTCAACGATCGGTAACACACACCTCAGGTCAGACGGCTTTTCCACTGCTCCCCAACCACACCATGGTCAGAGAGCCTTTTCCTTTGCCTGTAGCGCAACAAGACTTGCATACAAACGCACACATGTATTCAGAATGGGGCAAGGTGTCATTAATATCCCTGAACTATATATCGTTTTGACTCTCTATATATATATCTGTATTTGACTATACAGTAGTTTTGCAACGTTGAACATTTCAGTGTGACTGCTAACCAGGTGAAACTTTGTGAAGCAGACCCTAATAATTAAAAAGTTATCAATTAATCAAGTTTGCATACTCCACCAAGTTCCCAAGCAGTAAGCTGCACTGAGCCTGGCCCCAGTGCTGCCTCATATTGAGGAAGCAGCCTTCTCTCTCCCCTTCCCTGCCAGACCAAGACCACTCGAGGGTATCTAGCAGTTAGCATTTAGTCAGTGTGTTTAAGGCCAATGAACAAGTTTGACCAGATTAGCCTGCTACTGTTGGTATGGACTCTATGTCATTGAATCGTCTCCCACTCTGCTCTGTATCTCTTTTTCTCTCCCCATGTATTTCTCCCACTGACCCTCTCCATGTATCTCTCCCACTCTGCCCCCATATTTTTCCCACTCTCCCTCTGTATATATTCCACGTCTTGTATGCGCTGTGCACCGTTTTCAAAGAGACTAGATGCAGGCTCCTTCAGCTTCCTCCCCCAGTGAAGCCCTTTGAAGAGTTGACAGACACAGAGCCTGGAACCTTCCTGTGGGGGCTCAACACCAGAGGCTCTCACACTCTTCTCATCGGCTCTCTCTTTATTGCTTCCCAGCATATCTGTTGGGCTGCCTAAAAGTAGGTCACCAAGTCCCTGTTGGACTGTCTGCACTGGAGGAAGAGACTCCCACTGACTGGTCAGAGAGAGCAAGGCCCTCGCACGCACACATCCCACACAAACACAAACACCCACACACACTTGTAAGCACATTTTGCAGTGAAGATAGGTCCCGATAGGGAATGCACTCCTGTCCTAATGGCACCTTAGCTGGTGTCATGAATGTGTCTCTGACCGACCACCTGAGTGCTGATTCATAGCAGCAGACATCCGTTTTCCACCTGGCCTGCCTTGCTTTTTTAACTGCCTGGTGCCAGTGGGAAGTCCAAGTAATAATCTGTGTTTTTTAGATATGTCAACACAGCCAGGTTAGTGATATTGTCTCAGGGCTATGTGAGCTGCCAACAATCTCAGGTTGTCAACACTAAAGTGCGAGTGTGGGTTTGTGTGTGAGAGAGAAAAAGATACTGTGCGAGGTGGGAAGCCAATGCTTACCCGACGATGGTCTCCATGGCGTCACCACTGACCCGAGAGATGGTTGTGTTACAGAGAGGGAGGGGCCATGCGGCAACGTGGAACTGTTTTCTTCTAGAAAATGTCTGGCTAACATACTATCAGATCATATTCTCTGTTTGTTTACCATAGGCAAAGTTATTGACAGAAACTGACAAGCCAGCCTTTTTCTCAAACATAAACGCAGGTTTATTCTGGTGTGTCACGTTCGAGGTCATGAGCTTGCTAGCTAACGTGGGTAAGATTTGCAAACATGGAGCTAGCTATAATAAATCTAGCTAGCATTTCATAGCTGTAAAATAAAGCTAGCTAGGTAACTATAACAAGCAAACATAACGAAATCTGAACACAGGTGCTCAGCTGGAGACGCATAATAGACACAGGTGTAACGGTGATGTGTCTCCTCTATCCACTTGTGTTCGGATCACCGAAATGCATTTTAAAACAAAGTGTAACAGGGTCAAAGAGTTTAGCGTGACCGCAAAGCTTTAGCCCACATTTTCTAACCCTATCGCCAGACAATGGTTCTCTGCCGGAAAACGGAGTGCTCTCTCCGGGTTGGTAGTGAGTTGCTGCCCCAAGCGAGGGAGTTCAAGTATCTCGGGTTCTTGTTCACGAGTGAGGGAAAAATGGAGCGTGAGACAGGCGGATTGGTGCAGCATCAGCAGTAATGCGGGCGTTGTACCGGACCGTCATGGTGAAGAAGGAGCTGAGCCGAAAGGTGTGATTTACCAGTCGGTCTACGTTCCAACCCTCACCTATGGTCATGAGCTTTGGGTAGTGACCGAAAGAATAAGACAAGCGGCTGAAATGTGTTTCCTCCGTAGGGGCTAGGCTCAGCCTTAGGGATAGGGTAAAGAGCTCGGTCATCCGGAGGGAGCTCGGAGTAGAGCCGCTGCTCCTTCGCATTGAAAGGAGCCAGATGAGGTGGTATGGGCATCTAATTAGGATGCCTCATGGGCGCCTCCAGTTGGAGGTTTTCCGGGCATGCCCTACTGGTAGGAGACCCCGGGGTAGACCCAGAACACGCTGGTGAGATTATATATCTCGTCTGGCCTGGGAACGCCTCGGGATCCTCCAGGAGGATCTGGAAAGTGTTGCTGGGGATAGGGATGGATGGAATACCCTGCTGAGCCTGCTGCCACCGCGACCCGGCCCCGTATAAGCGGCGGAAAATGGATGGACGGATGGATGGATGGATTTTTTATCAGTTTTTGGCCCCATTGAAATGACTTGAGGAGAGGGTTATGACTGGGAGAGTTTTTCACGGTCATATACTGCCATCTAGCGTTGATGTTATCTATTTGCATGTTGTTACGTTTGTACCGACTGTCTTGGTTATTACCCCGATCACCAGTTGAAAATTGCATCTGTGACTTTGTCTCGTTATTTGACATAAAAAATGGTGTCAGAAGTGGGAAAGCTAAATCATAATTAACAAACACCGCGCCAACAGTTCAGGTCATCTGCACGAATCCATGTGAGTGTACGAAGGCACCGTATTGTTTTTACATAGCGAGTTAGCTAGTTTCCACTTAGCATTACCATTAACCATGTATTCTGCAATGAAGGACCTCATTGGAGACTGGAGCACAAACTGGGAAATTCACGGCTAGGAGTAGGACATTTTTGACAATAGGTGGATGACTGTTCACGAGCCCCATGATGAGGAAAATAAAAATACTGCCTTCATTAGGACATTCAGGTTGGTCTACAAGCCTTTGCTTTGGTGACAATTTATTTACTGTAACTTACAGTGTAAGGATTTGAGAATAGCACACTGCTGAAATCTGATAAACAAGCATTTACACTGAAGACAGCACTACTGTTGATTTAATGTCGCAGGGCTGCGACAGTTTTGATCGCATGCTACTTAAATGATTTGGTGCAATTTGAACAGATATGTTGTGTAGTGGGTTGCGCTGGCATCCATTCATTTAAATGGAAAACTACAAACA
>JAVQIZ010010876.1:0-13513 GCA_036023535.2 Galaxias brevipinnis | reverse complement strand
GCAGGTCCATTTCACACAAAAAAAAACACACAGTAGGCCATTTGTTCTTTTTGTTGTTTTTTAAAGGGGGGGGGGGGGGGGGTGGGGGGCTTTTGGAAGTAAAACAATATTATAAACTTAGATTTAAAACTAAGATTCCACAAAGTAATATTATCATATACTAGCGTTATTATCGTGCATATTCTATAGCGATATCCTATAGTGAGCAAGTGAGTGAGCGGTCCTGAGCGGTTTTCACCTTGAAGGTGGGTGGAGGGGATGTGGGTTGAGGAGGGGGAGGGGTTGACTCCAGCTTCGCTTCATAACAGAGGCTCTTAGAGGGAATTAGAAGCCCAGCACTGAAAACAATGTGGCCTGGAGGAGGGAGATGAAGCCCCGCTGTACGCTCCATTCTCCTCCAAATCTGGGCTCACACACAATGGCTGCGGAAGCAGCAATTCAGGCGCTGCAGGCTACACTAGACCTAGTTTCCCAGACGCAAATGAAACAGTCCTCTGTAAACTCTAAGCACTTCTGAGCCTTCTTCTACTTCTACTGATGACAAAAATCCTTTTCTTTTTTATTGCTTAGGTAAATAATGTTTTATAAACTGCCATTTTGTCCATTATGAAATGTTTCCATCTTTTAATTATTCATACCAATTCAGATTCACCACAAACGTAGACTATGGCTTCACAAATTTTGATTAATATGGGCCCCAGAGAACATTCTGGCTTCCTGCATTCACATGCATTGATGCAGAAATGTAATTACCTTAAGAGATGATTCTCTTAAGGAAAAGAGACAGGCGATGTAATAGAAGACGGCCTGTCACCAGACGCACATGGAGCTGCTGAACTGGTGTTGTGCATGTTTGCACACTGATTGCCCTGGGGTCCCAGGTGGGTCAGGAGAGGCAGACACAGAGGCAGTGCTTCCCCAGGGACAATCAGGTGCCTGGGAGACAGACTAGTCTATTTTACTGCAATGTCAGCTCTGTCGCCATGGTGAGGGTGAGATCAGAACTGCATTGGTTAAAGGGTGTGACACTGGCTAAAGGTGGGCTGAGGGTAGCTGTCTGGTGGATATACCAACAATGCGCCTCAATGAATGCCCTCTCCCCGGTCTAAACATCTACATCTCTGAATGGACCATTGGGAAATAGGAACAAGTTGTCCCATTGCTTTTGTGGCTGGGCTTGTTTTCCACCGACCAGGCAGTGGAGTTGAAAGGAGGTTGAGCTGTGTGACCTAGCTCTTTGGTTAAGGCTGCTGAATTTTAATGCATGTGGAAATAGAGCTCGTTCCCAGCGCTTACGACCCCTCTCCTCATTAAAGAGACATGCCAGCTTTGTTTTCCTTCACGGGACTGATGCGATGGGGGTTTCGGATGAGAAAATGTGGCACAACAACCACTGGCAGAGAGGCTGGCACTCTGGCACTTGGCCAAAAGCAGTTCGTACATACAACAAGGACAAGCGGTGGGAGCCCATTTTTGGGAATGCAAATTCAAATCATCACAGAAGATTGCGGTGCCCTAGATTCTGGTAGCCCTAACTGAGACTGAAAAAATGGCAAAGGGAGACTACAAATAACATCTGCAAAAAATGAATGCTTTTCATCCAATTGTTGTCTGCTTTCTAAACCATCACATCAATTATTGATGCCTTGACTTCCACAGCCATATGTGTGGCTCACTTTGTCTCATCAATAAAACATCAAGCGCACACTCCGTCCACATTATTGCACTATTCAGGAATGAAAGCCATTTGTAGAAATCAATACCACATCAACAGCGGCTTGATATACACTATATGTAACCTGGGCAACTAACATACAAAGAGAACAAAAATGTAAATGGACAGAAATGGTGTATTTTTGACGCAAGCAAGTGCAGTATATGAATTGCTCAGTCAATGTATATATCAATGCCCTTTGTGTGGCAGATGATATGACTTAAAATCAGTATATTTGTATAACACTAATGTTTTGAAATATTCCAACTAGCAATAAGCATACAGATTCCCTTGCCACAACCAGCACACACAGCACATATGCAGCGGAAGCCACGAGCACATTAGAGTCCATTAAGAACACAGGAAGAACTCTGTGGCCACCCCTCAGTGTTCAGTATGATAATGTACCGATCAATATCACTGAAGATCAAGTCTACACAAGATTGGGTTGGGGTTAATCTACATTCTGACAAATCAAATTGGAAAAAATATATATGAATTTAAACAGAAAATCCAACCTTAAAGTTTATTTTTTAAATTAATTTTATTGAAAATTATTGTATTCTGTTCAGAATTTTATTTTCACAAGAATAATGCCTTATATTATTTGATTTGATTTTATTATAAAAAAATTATTATATTGAGTAACAGATTAAATCCTTCAACTATGCAGACCAGAGTGGTGTGAAGCAGAGCAGTATTACATAAATACAGTTCAGCGTATTGTTGAGTAATACTCGCTGGTTCATACTGCAGTAATGTTGCTACACATGGTGCAGCACAGAAGAGTACAATGTGTACCTGCACATTTGACCCCCTGAGCCATCAGCCCCCACATGAAGTTGGCACAATGCTCACACCAGTGAGGTCCTCGGAAAGTGTGCACCTATGGAAAAAAAGAAGAGGAGGTTCAATGGACACTCACAACAAAACCAAACAAATTACATTGAAGGACCATCACAAACTAGATGCATTCTCTATCCATTCCCCTCAAGTTCCACTCCACTCCAACTATAATGAGGCACATTGGAAGGGGGTGTTAAGTCAGTGTTGACGATGAGAGGTGTTTGGAAGGCCAGTCAAAGCTGATTGACAAGATGGCTAATCCACTCAAACAGTTAACGAGGGTGCAAAAAGAGTCGTGGTGGTGCTGGGGAGAGGGGGGGGGGCTTTAGATCTTCACAGCAGGCCATCATAAGTTATCAAGTTGCCAAGGAAATACGCTGTGGTAATTTAGAAGCCCTCCACAGGCAAGAAAAACAAGCACTTTCTTCACCAGGTAACAACAGCTCAGCCAATCAGAAAAGCCGAATCTACTCGTCGGGGGAGGAGAGCGAACCACCCCTGTGAGGTGTTTTCCTTCATGACAACAATGAGTGGGGTGGCCATCTCTTGACCTCATTAAAAGCATAAGATCAAAACAAGCCGTCAATACTTAATAGAGGAGATAACATCAACATCATCATCGTATATTAGATGTGTGATTGCAGGGTGTTATTCGAGGCAAAGCACAGAGGAAAAATGTCTTCACAATAATTAAGTACAGCTTGATTGTTTTTAATAATTCTATTCAGTTTAAAATATTTCTTAATCACAAACGTTTTTGTTTTTTTGATTAGATACAATACAATTTCCAATGCTCTGTCTATGACGGTTACTATCCAAGACGCGTCCTGCGTCTTTCTCCATGTGGATGAATCAGTAAACGTTGGAGCTGGATGTGTGACAGACCCTTAACAAAGTGAAAAGGAGCATTCAGCAGTACGGAAAAAGGAAGCAGGAAAAGACCTGTGGGCGTCAGCAGATTGAGAGCCTTTGATGGAAAGCTTCTCTCTATTAACTAACCAAAACAGGGGACCAGGGGCTAAGTCTGCTGACAGAAGACAATTGGTGAAACACTCCTCGTGCGCTCCCCTCTTCCACACGGGCCTAATCTCCCCATCTGGTGCCCAGGGCAACAACATTGCCCCACAGACCGCCAAACAGATTTTCTTTTGAAAAAAAAAAAAGCTCAGTGGACAAACCCAAATCCGAACTGTTTCTCATGATGGCCCTCACCTCATAAGCCCCCAATCCAGAATGTCCTTGTTTATGCCAACTGTCTACATGATGTGAATACATAAAAAAGCTGCCATCAGGTCACAGCTTGATAAATGTCCTCATTTGTTTGAAGGAGAAGTAAGATGAAACTAAATACTATACTATACTACTATACTAAATACTATACATCAAAACAAGCAAAACAAACGGAAAGGAAATCCAAAAACAGTAAATTGAATGAAACTGAACATTGAGTCCCTTGGACATAGTTCTCAGCTCACCTTAAAGTTGTGGACTTTCTCGTACTTGTGCTCTCGGTCGTTCTCCTTTAGAGTGGCTCTGCGGACCAGCGAGGTGAGCTGAGAATAGGCAAAGAGTTTGAGAGGTTGCCAGATAGTGGCCGGAGGTTTCTGAGGTCCCATCCTCATTCCCAGAGCCGCGGCCAAAATCTCCTCCTGGTTGGCCTCTCGCTTGGCTTTGTGCACCAGGGACTTCTGTCCCTTCTGCACCTCGTAGGACTCCCTAGATGGCATTCTTAGACTGTGGTCTATGCGGTTTATCACAAGCACTAAGCCTGAAGGACAGTTCAAGAAGTTGATTTCAAATACTCATCAAGGCTCACAGCTAGTCTACACTATGCAATAGTGCTGGCATGGTTCCAATCAAACTCAGCATCTACATTGACAAAGAAGCAAGCAAACTAGGGGCGGGGGGGACTGTCAAAAAACTGTTAAAAAATCCTTAAATCCTTCTGCAGTAGTAAAGGTAGCTGAAATTGTAGATCAACATCAAGTCTCAGATCTTCTGATGGTGTGTTTGTAAGAAAGGAGAAGAAGTCCTGGGTGCTTCTGTGTATTGCTGGGAGTATGTATGCAGATGAGCTGAGTGGTTGTGTTAATCCTCTCCTCCCTGTGCAGAGCTGATATTCTCCCTGGATCAGAGACAGCACACAGTCTGTGTTAGATGCTGCTAGAGTGAGGGGGAGGAAGATGGGGGCGTGTCCTAAGAGTAGTCACCGGCGGATTAGATGGATCACGCTGGCCAATCAGAGCGCAGCTGCTTGCGCTTTACACTTGCCGCTTCCCCGCCCCCACACAACCCCCACTACCAGATAGCCAGGCAAGGGAAATTTGGTGGGACGAGTCAAAGGGAGCGTGGGTTGATAATGAGCAATGAATGAGTCATGCAGCAAGAGTGGGCTGTCTGGCTGCGCAACAACAGTGGGCCGTTGGTGAAAGGGCTATTTTCAAATATTGCCACAATTATTACCACAGGACTTGCTCCAACGCAGATAATATTAGTCTCAACGTATACTACATGTGATCATTTTATTTGAACATAAATAAAGCAAAACAAATAAGCAAACTCCCCAAAATCTCTTTGAAGGAAAAAAATTAGGCCACACTACCTTTCCTGAATAAAACAAAGAAAACACCCACAATGTGCTTCACTGTATAAGATGATGCAAAACTACACGCTTGCTTGCAAGAGCATACTGAGCTATTTCTATCAAGAAACTCCACAGTGAGAGGAAAGCCCAGATGTGCTCATTATCACATGCAATTAAAAGCTCCTTATAATAGATTAGACTTTGTTTTCAAATACATAAACAGATTAAAGTCATATGCAAATGAAGAGATTTATTTACTGTTGACCTAATTCTACCAACAAGCACTGCTGGTATCAAAAATCTGTCAAGATCTAAAAGCTTTTGACAAAACAATAGTATGTTGAAATGTGTTAAGCTTTCAAATGTCATATTAGTGTTACAATCCATTTCTAATAGCTGATAGTCTTCTTAATGGAATGTATCTTTAATAATTATAAAGTATCTAATAAAATTATTTTTCAGTGCAAAGTGTAACATTTCATAGTTTCATGGTATTATATAATAACAATGATTATTCGATCATATATAATTTCTCAAATATAATTAGCAAATGTATTTACTCATTTTGGCATGTTATTGCAGCAGTCACTGTATAGCACAGTCGTGGTATTGTAGTAGAGGTGTTCTACCACGTTCTTTAAATCCACACTGCGAGTCAAATGTGATTACACTCCCACATCCCCAAGCCTGCTTTGGGCTCAGCTGTTTAGAACTCTCACTTCACCTAACAGAAGAGGCAGGAGGGCGACCAGCCCAGTAGGAATTTACACGGGTTCTCTTCTTGAGATCAAAAACATCTGATCTTATTGACAGTTACTGTGCCCCCCACCAGAGAAGTGGCAAAATGAAAAGGCTGGGAAGATGAGGTGAACAAACAGTGGCTTTGAACATCAATGCAGGGGCACAGAATGGCATCCCATGCCGAGGCGTCAGTTGCTGACAGGGACTGGAGCCAGACATGAAAGATATAACACAGCAGCTTCCAGTGGAGCGCTGTGTTGCCACGCCTAAGACCAGTCTCTCGTCAGGAGGGCTACCTGTCTGAGGTGGATAAAAGGCAGCCGGGCATCTTTCATATGCACCAATGCACTCTCTCAGACCCTGAGTGCTTTAAAGAGGCTTTGGCGGTGTAATTGCGATGCCCGCTGTTAAGTGCAACGTGAGCATCTGACTCCCAGGATGTGGGTTGCTTTGAGCACAGCTCTAATTGACATTGATTGATTTGCTTGTTTCTCAAACATGTCCTGAGCTGGACCGCTTGAGATAGGAGGGATGCAGAGATGTTAATGCAAAATACCTTTCAATTCCATTTCGACTATTCAGGACAGCTGGGCCCATCAACATTAGCACCTGTGATGTGTCAGAAAAAGATTTGCATTGAAGCAAGGTAAATATATTTCAATGAAACCAACGTGAAAAAATAAAGCAAAAAACAGCGCTGTGTAAAATCAGTCTTTGTAGTTTTTGTGGTTCCCATTCCTGTTATCCTCCAAATGGTTGCTACAAAAATAAAGTTGCCCAAGTTGGATTCCAGATATTGTCTGCAATGGACAGAGAGACTCTTACATAAGGTTATGCAGTTTTAATGTGTTGTTGACATAGTAGAGGAAGCATAAAAATAGCTATTAAGGGGACAGCAGCATGCACTCTATATGAGCTCATCATAAACTCTGAATGAACACACATTCATCACACATTCAAACACACAGTGGACATGCTGTATTTTAAAATCCTTTTAGAGCATTTCATCCAGTTGGTTCAAATGATCTACTATTAAGATAAATCACACATTTCATCAGGGTAATGGTGTTTGGTTACTTTCTCTAAAGTGGAAGAGCTACTGTTTATGCAAAAATACAAATAATGAGGTGTTGGTAGTGACAAAAAGAAGAGCACAAATTAAAGCCGTACAAAAGCAAAACAGAACAGTGATTGCCTCTGCCTTGAAAAATATCATTACGTAATATTGCATAAACACAGCAGGAACAAAGGAGTAATAACTGGTGCACTAAGAGAACCCTTCCTTTGGTCAATCAACACTATCACAGAATGAAAACACTCTCCACCATTGTGTTACTGACCAGAGCCTATGGCATCTGCGTAATCCCAACCAAAAAACTTTGGTAAACATACAAATTTAAAAAGACCCCCCAAAAATGATCAATTAAAAATAATCCAAGGCAATCCATAACTTGCACCTTTCCACAAAAAATAAAGGTATTCTAGGCATGTGTTCCATCACTTAAACATGCTTTGTGTTTGGGGGTGTAAAAATTAAATCAGTTCTGGTGAGAATACAAAGCAACCCGAACATTAGACCAAACCGAGCAGTGGTTCACATTCCACATAGATGGAGGCAAACTGAAATTGCTGCCTTTTGCAGACATGGCAAAAAAGCAGAAACAAATTACATCGCATTTCACCAGGACAAATAGATTACCCAGCTATGGCTGCTCCTGGCTGTGCTTTGACAATGATGTATGGTAGCATGCTATCATGGTTTTCCATCCAGTCGGCAAGGTCACATAGCCAGGCACACACACTGTTTATAATGCATAGCTACTAGATTCTGTAGTAACTTTCCTTTGCTACATTATTGAATTTTTGGACAGGAAGGCTAGAAATTTACCCGAAGATTAAGTATCAACACCTTTTAAATAAATAAGTATAAGTAATTATGTAAAATGCTTTGAGGTGAGAACAAGGTAAGTGACAAACATTTAAACCAGTGTTTAAACCTCATCGATTGCCTCACTATTGATGCAAAATTATCAGAACATATTTTTTTTTAGATGAACCTAGCTTTAAATTGTCAAGCAAATAAGAAAACAGTCTGACAATGCCTACTTATTTTAACTAAGTTTACAACACAGCCCTTATGTACACTACAAGAGATGAGAGTGTCTGAAGAGAAGAGATCATTAAAAGCTCTTTAAACACAATGTGTACAGAGCAGCACCAGCATTGTGATAACGACAACATTAGCTAGGACTGCTCGGTAGGTCTCTCTCAGTGTCTTGTTCAAGCCATTATGCAACACTGCTTCATATTGTAAACAAGCCAAATACTTCCATTGCCCACATTCTAACTGAATTCTCATGTCATGAGATTAGCTAAGCATGGGTGCAATGCCTCACTAATATGATTGTTGTCAAATATTTTTGCAGTAACTTTTGTTGATTCGTGTTCATATTTTATATTTTTTTCCCTTTTGTATGCATGTATTGTGACATTCATTTAGATAGTTCTTGTTTGTTAAAAAAATGTATTGATAAAATGTTTATTATTGACTTTTTTGCTCCGTTTTAATTTCCTCTCTCTGCTACAGTTGTGTTGAAGACAAACCTGTGGAGTATTGGCCATATTGAGTCTTATCACGTTTGATTGGATGGGTGTACTGTAACAACATCTGTTGTGGAGTGCAGTGTTCCCAGGGGGATGGCGCTGGCGTTTCTGCACTTCCTCAATACACCGGTGCTTGTCTTGTTTGCTGGAATAAGCTGACTAGTCCCGCGAGGGGGCAATGTTAATGGAAGCTTTGGAGCTGCTGATGTTTGAATAATTCAATCAGTGTATTTTTATACGCAGAACTGATATTCTCATCTTGGGGAACAGATCCAGTTGAATGCTTGAAAACAAAAGAGAATTTTCTTCACATCGGCAGAGCTTGCGGTATCAGACAGGGATGAGGGGAATGCAAGCATCTTTAGAAATATGAAATCAGAACAGACACCATAAGGCCTAACATAAAGAACTTATCAATAAAAATTACACTGTACAAAACCTGAGTAAATGGTAAACAAGTGTAAGTGCTGCTGCCATCACAGTGCCTCCTCTAGCATATTTTGGTAAAGAATGCCAATCACACCAGTCTCAAACAGCAGAATGGGTCATATGGCTGGAGGCAATGCTCCAACCAACAGGCCCCATTCCAGGAATATTAAACCAATTTGACTGACGAATAACAGTATGGCTGGTGGACATCTGGTCAACGGATGTTTGCTAAAGATGTTGTCTCTGTGTTGCCTGCAATTTAGCACATGAAAGGCAGAGAGCCCGCCAGCCAGAAACAGAAGGAGCAGGGATGCTTATGTTCACATCTACAAGTATATAACAGTGTGCACACTGCGCACAAAAGAATACTTTGAATTACAAGCAAAGGGCAATGAGCTAGTTCTTACTGTGTTACGCAAACATTCTAATTTAAGTTCCACATATATTGTTTTTGTGTTTTCCTTACTGTGGGATGGATTATGGGAGCCATTGTGTGTGTTTTGGGCAGCACCATGAGCTTACATAGCGCTCTGAAGAAGGGGAAGGTTTGCTGGGTCAGCACGTCATCCCTGAAAAATGTTCAACTCTGTTGTTTTCCGGGCAATGTGTAATTGTCAGTTACACCTTAATCTAATCCCGGTCTAATATGGTGGATCTCTCCAATTGAATATTTAACCGCACCGCTTTCTCCTGACTGGCAATATGGGGTCTGGGAACAATACAGTCTCATTGTGAATGAGATCCCATCCATAAGCTTTGCTGCTGATCGATGAATGCACAACTTACTGACTTGGCCTCGGAATCTTTTCATTTGCTTGAATGCATCATTTAAACAAGTGCTAAAGGGCATGATGTCAATGCTGATCTTTCAAATAATGAGAGGTTAGAGATAGATAGAATTGACATTCTATAAAGCACATTATTGTGGCCCTAGTGTAAACTCTGTCAGTAGTGATAAGCACAGACTACTGTCATAAATATACTTGGTGTTCTACTTTAAGACAGGGGAAAGTCACACCCATGTTGCGTAATTAAATTGCCCACACAAACGGACACAGTGTTCTACATCATCTTTACATAACATCTCAAAAACACTAACAATTTTGCCTGAATAATTCAGATACATAATTGAACTCAGGCATGTATCATGCCACTGCGCAATAGGCTAGGCTATGACAATAGCAGGTTTTGTCAACATCCTAATCTGAACTCGATATTTTACTTATGTACACACTTAGACATATCCATTCATTAAAGAACTTTAAACAAATTAGTTTTAAATGTTGACATAAATGCAGCCTTCTCTTCTTTTTAACTTTGTGAAACGCGGTTCCAGTTGAATTGCGAGGCAAATATCTATCTGACTAATGCAATAACACCTAGACTTTGTACCCTGACTGCATTTGCTCAATATCCTACTACAGACAATACAATGACATGTGTAAATAACAAAGCTTTACAGAGGCCTATCTGCAATGGAAATGTTGAGTAGGTCTACAAGCAAGGAGAGAGGAGGGATAAGGGTTGACAGTCACCCTAATCCTTGCTTATTGCTTTTCTGGTTAGGGTATGGTGTAGAAATGTAATTGTATGTGTGGCCCACTATGAAGAAACATTGGGTTTGTTTAGAGAAGGACATGTGTTAAATAACTGTTCAACGCTGTCACTGGTGGACGAGCAAGCAATAATCCTGGCTTGTCACCACCAGTCAAATGCATGGTACGTTTTAGGATTTTTGGCTTCTACAAGAGCCTTGAGATATCATTATCAGATACTACAGTAATACATACACTTATTTTTATTTGCTTATTTAAACATATTTTACCACATAGGTTGAATTAGAACAAGTTCTCTTTTACTGCAATGACTACGATACATAAACAATTCTAACATTATACAATGCAAGTTACAAGGACCTATCAACAAACAACACATTAAAATGATTGAACTAAGGAGAGTAGAGGCAGTATACTTATTATAAACAATAACATTTCCAAATATGGCGTATATTTTTCAATTGGAAAGAGAGATGGAAATAAATTAGTCAAGCTTCAGTGTTTGTTGCCACTTGTTCCATTTACTGTAAATGAAGCACAGATGCTAAACGTTGTTTTACCTAGTTCAGTGTTGGCCAGTGGGATGTCTAATACCAAATCTTCCGGAGCACAAGTATTTTAATTTCTGTTTCTAACATTTAAGAGACAGACATAAAAAGGTAGTTTCTGGTGTATAGCTTGATAAACAAATAATAGACTATGTTGCTGTCTCCAGATGTAAATCCAGCTTTATGATACAAATCACGGTGTTGGGAGTGCACTGGTAGATAGAATCTAAAGGCTGTAATGCAGAGGCCGCTGCATGCATATTCATTGCCTGAACTAATAGTTTCCTGTTCATCCCAAGTGAAACAAGCCATGTTCCTATAGAGAACAATTTTCTTACATTTTAATTCATTGAGTTGAGTAACATGAGCTTTAAAAGTAAACTTTTCATCAATCTAAAAGCCAATATATTTGTGCCATGGGACTCATTCAATCTGAACTCCACCTAGAGTATTTGTGGCTGGAATGACAGTCAGAATATTTTTCCCTGTACAACATATTGACAACATAGATTTTGTTTTATCACTGTTAAGACCTAGTTTAGGGTCAGCTAGTACTTTGTCTTAAAAATCAGTCTGTTGGCTAGAGAAAGCAACTTCCAGAGATGAATGTGTGCAACATAGGACTGTATTATCAGCACAGAAGTGAATGTCACAGTTTTCTAGATAAGCTCCAATATCCTTTATGTACAATGTAAATAAAACGGGTCCTAAAATTGAGTCCTGAGGTACACCCTTGTCAACCTTAAGAAGTTCAGACATTTGCCCATCAATTACTAGCTTGAGTTTGATCACAGAAGTAGTTATAAAATCAATCATATGCCTTTTTGTCCAACCTAATGCTTTTTAATCTTTCAAATAGGAATATGTGATTAACTATATCATATGCTTTTGATAGATCAATAAATAAAACACTTGATTTCTATCTAAAGAGGTAATAATGTTATTTAGGATCATTGAGGATGCAGACACACTATGCCTAGGTATAAAACCAGAGTGATTTTATTTGATTGAATCCGAATTGGTTCAGAATAGAAAGAGCGTACTTTAGAATGGAACTAAATAACCAATGAAATAGAGGGAAACCTAAACAAGATAAGAGGCAGGTGCAAACAATACTCTAATTAGGCCCTCAAATGTCCAGGCTGTGACATGTGCCACTTTCCACACATTTGGGATACTTCCATTGATAAGCGTTAAATAAAAAATGCATGAAAGGTTTCACAATTATGCCAGCTGCAAGTATGTTAAAATAGTCAGCTCCACAAGCTTTTTTCCCCATCAGTGGACAACAGGCAATTTAGAACATCGCTTTCAGATAATATTTTCAATGAGAAACTTGGTTTCACATCACCTATAATTGAGCTAGTCGAAGGTATGGGTCAGCGGTCTCTTCGTTTTATATTTTATATGTCCTGTTCATAGGTAGTTGTATGTCCTAATGCCACCAGTAACCTGCCCCTTCAAGTATTACCTATGTAACTGAAATGTTTTATCCTATTTTGCAACACCTGAACTGGTAGTTATAGGATATAGCTTAATAAACCTTGACTCTCACTCCACCTTTTCCAATAACTGCACCCATTGAAAGATATATCAAAGCCTTTTGGACCTTAGCTTGAAAAGGAAGAGTTTTGGCCAATATCATCTATCTTATCCAAGTATTTATATCTGATACACCAACATGTCCAATCAAACGTTTTGATCAAGCTGTCTTGCATTATGTATGAGTGATAATGTTTTTAAATCTACCATACCAGATCCAGACATTGCCTTAGACATTTTATCATTGCATTTAATTTCCTTGCTGATAAACATCTCACTTTGAAGGGTCAAAGACAGATGCTACCCCCTAACAAAAGGTCAAAGACAGCTTTCACCCCTTAACACTTTATTCCTGGAATATTAAAAATGTTTCAAAATTGAATTTCTAGCATTTTAATCTTTTGATCAGGGAAGGACAAGAGACTGTTTGAAATGTTTGATTTCATGGCCGCTGAGAGTGAGTGGTCTACTGTATAGCTAATAAAAAGTGATAAATTTAGTCTTTTTAATTTCATATGCTATCAAAAAAAAAAAAGGTTTTGTTCAAACAAATGTATTACATGTTTCTTGAAAGACAAAAAAGAGAGCACCATGCCCATATTTTCTAATAGTCTATGCAATTATATTCAAAAGCAAACAGTAATTAGCCACCACTTTGTTTCATCGCAACATGTTAAAACATTGATTAGCTTGTCTTTGTCGCCGTGATTATATCGTTGTAGGCGTAAAGGAGGCTGTAGCAGCTGCATGTCTTCTCTCTGATCGTTGGTCCATAATCAACACCAGATTTCAATCTTGACCAATGACTGATTTCACAAAAAGAAAATGGATAGTGTTGCTGGTCTTTTCACAATGAGACACAATCCAGTCTAGCAGACAGAACACAGAAGTTTATTGCTGATAGAAGGGGGGAAAATTATATTCTAGCACCTTATATCTGTGATTCTTA
>JAVQIZ010010858.1:0-37199 GCA_036023535.2 Galaxias brevipinnis | reverse complement strand
GCCCGGTCATTTATCGCCGTTTTTAACCCCACGCGCCCTCCACCCCCACCGGAACCCGGCCACCCACACTGCGGGTTGCGCGCGGTCCTCGCTGTGGGCCCCCCCCCCCCCCCCCCGTTTTGGTGCCTTCCGAATCACTTCAATGCAATTTCCAAGCGAGTGGGTTTGTCATTTTCATTTGTTGTTTTAAACGTGGCTTTGCATTTCGTTAGTGGAGTGAGGCAGTTCCAATTTAGACGCAGGCAACAACAGCGGCGAGAGCGACGCCGGAATGTTGCAGCCACAGAACCGTGCGCTAACGCAAACTGTTTAAGGACATGAAAGGTTTTATGAAAGGAAAGGGTAAGCCCATGTTAAAAAGCAGGCAGAGGGGACACACACCATTAGCCTAATGACAGCATGAGGGATGGGCCACATTGTGAGCGAACAGGAAGAAGAAATTAAAGAGCAAACTATTGCAATTTTTTTTTTCTTTCTATAAAAGATATCGAGTTGAGTACGCTAATAAATTGCGTTGTGAGTGAAAAAAGCGGGGGTGGGGGGCAGCATGAGATTCTCCCCCTCAGGTAAGAGGAGAACAAGAGAAGAAAGGACAGGATGCACAGAGGATTCTCCAGCCATTAATTTGGCTAGCCATGGCCATCAAGAGCCGTAACGCTGTCTCCTGTGGTTCCTTATGTTCGCACCCTTTGCTTTGAACCGCCGCCTGCCGCCTGTGTAAGTGTACCTGACTTCCAGCCTCCGTAGCCATTATAGACCCAGCAGAGGTAATTACAGATTTCTCCCTTTCTGATGTCACTTCAAAGCAACGACAACAGCCATGCCTCCAAAGCACAGTGTGCTGGAGAACTACAAAGCCCAGCTTGGAGGATTACTGAAGACACATTGTTTTGCTGCCGGTCACTAATTCAATTAATGGCATGCGGCTTTTAAAGCTGACTTGAAATGAAAAAAAGAAATCGGACGTATGAGGTTATATTCATTCCGAAGCCTCCAGTTCATATTTGTTTGGATATAAGTAAAGTTTCATTCATATGCGGTTCGGCATGTGCTATTTTCTCCCTTGGCCTCCGCCGCCTTCGCTCTAAGTGATAGACTGTGGCTGCAACAGAGGCCGAGCAGGTGATGGAGTCAGAGGAAAAACACTCTGGCAATGCACCAAATCCTGACTATGTGAGGCATAAACGTACACTGGAGCATAAATAACAGTGGGCAAGCAAAAGAGGATTCCAGTCAGGACGGTAACCAAAATACGCTGTCATTTCAATTAACTCACAGATGCCTCCCAAGAAAGCCAGAACACATATGTATCAAAGCAGTGCACGGCGAGGCTCAAAATAGATTTACTCAACACGCTGGGGCCAGTGCCAGCTTTACAAACGTCCCCATTGAAATAGCAACAATCCCAGAGTAGACGTGAGTGTCACTGCTGACACGGGTTTCTGAGTCATGCTGTGGAGGTTCTCGGTATTGATGACGAAGGAGGTCAGGTCGTCCGGTAAACAGCCTGAGAGCAAACAACACAGGCGGCCGGACACTAAGGAAACGGTCACCTCAATATGACGCCCGTTCCTCGTGGCCAGGCTTCGCTGATCAGTCATTTTCAGATGTTGATTCTAAAATTCCTGACTTCAAGGCTTGCTAGTTCACACACTGCCTTTACTTTGTGCAATGTGTGTCGTGTTCCAGGGATCATTTTAAACGAGCAACTAGGCCAACATCCTTGACATTAGTTCCATATCGCCATCTCTGCTGTGAATCTCTGAATGCATCTCTGAATGTATTGACACCATCGAAAGTGTTCGAGTTCAGTTGTGAGTTCAGTGGGGGCTGCACGCAGTTTGTCAAATCACTTTGATTAAATTTCTAGGACACAACCTTAAAACAAAAGTCTGAGATCAGACATGGCGCACCATGTTCAAAAGTGTAGCGTTGACTGAACGTTATTAAAAACAATGTGTCTGCTGAAACGGCTGAAGATCCCAGCAAGTTTGACAAGCATACTGCATGGAAGACAGTGTAAGTGCTTGTCTGTGGAGTTGGTATGTATCGAGAACAGTATACGCAAAACATATTCAACCAAAGTCATTCTGTAAATATGACAATAAAAACATAATTTTGTCCTCACTGTACTTCTGCATACCTTTTCCAAGTTTCTCGGCATCATCAACGTCAAAGTCCTTTTTTTTTGTTTTTAAATCTTCATATGGCCTAGCTTCCCTGGTAGCCCTGCACTTAACGAGTGTGGTGGTGGAAGAGTTGCTGCTACAGTGAGATGTATGCCAGAGAGAAGACAGAAACGGGGCCAAGGCTCCCACAGGAGGCCCATCCTCTTACCAAAGCTGAGCCTGCTCCCGGATTTAATTAGATTCTGATATCTAGCCTCCTTTTTCCCATGCTTCCCTGCTCCTTCAACATGCGTGAAATTGCAACGCTTTATCTATTATTTATTTACTCATTTGCGTATTGTTGCTGTTGGTGTGTCGGTGCGTCCACGCCTCGGCGAGGGGAAGGGCCAGGCGCGGCTGCCTGTGATGCAGGGGGCTGTGCTTCATCTCCCTGTTTCATCGTCATCGTCAGACCTACCTCCTCTGCAGGTCTGAGCCCGACTCATTTTCAGACGGTGGTCGAAGAAGGGGAGAAAGTGGGGTGGGAGGGGGGGGTTTGTTGGGCTATATGGATTTTTTCTCTCCCCGTCGGCCAATGACAGCGCAGCGAGGTGCTATGAGGTCTGGGTGCTAATGAGCTGACTCTGCAGAGCTGGGTGAGAGGCTCGGCAGCAACACAGAGAAGACCCGGAGGAGGGATATGTGGGGGAAAGGCTAAGTAACACACAGAGAGGGCGAGGGGCCATAATGACCAAGCCCCGCATGGGGTTGATGGGAAGATAACCCCGCACATCTTTCAAAGGAAAAGTCTGGGAGACTGCGAGGAGGCCTGCTCGGGCATGCGGTTGGTTTACTTTAGCGCGGCCACCACTTCCTGCACCCTCTCTAACTTTCCTGCTTTAGTGGCCCAGCCTAGTTTTTGTTTGTTAATGTCAAGGCAATGACGCCGACTGGGGTGCAAAAAAAAAGGAGGTCATTTACCAAATCAACCTTCGGTGTAAAAACAAACCAATGGTCACTACGGGGGGCGAACATGCGACGGTAACGTTAGAACTCAAATGACATCGACTGAGAAGCCTGCATATTGATTTGTATCCAGTGTCGCAGGGATTTAGGGGCTTAAGCTAAAGTAATGAATAATGCATGCAATCGAAGCTGATTTAGTCTGAAATTCAATTCTAACGTTAGAAAGCCCAGTGCCTGCAAATGGATGAAGTGCAGCACAACATACGAAAGCCTCCCACACTGCATCCTTGACACAGTGGTTGTATAATTGGTCATATTATCTCTCGAAGGCAAGCATCACTGTAAGGACAGCGTCCGTGTTCAAAGAGGCACCTAAAAGGGCATAACCTTTCAACTCTCGATTAACTCCCAAACATAGCCATTAAGAGATCACAGTATGTGTTAACACATGACAAGATGACATGTATTTTTCATAGAAAAGGGTGATTTTGTTGTATGCAACACAGAAGCTAATTTCTAGCTAGATGCCATCACTGTGGCCCGTTTTCAATCATAGTTTACCCCAAAATCGTGGTAGTTTGTCTGATTACATCAGCCCATGGAACCAAAAAAGCGTATATACCACTATACCAGAGGGACTATAAGGAGGTAGCCATATGTTCAGTGAGTGACAAAAATAGAAACATACTTACATGCATGGGTGACAGAAAAGCTGTTGGATGACTCCAGGTTATCTACGTTGTAGTTCAGGTGGAAGGGCTTTTCGGTTGTGTTTTGGTTGGTGTTATATAGTTGAACGGCAAACCTAAAAGCGCTGTGCTCCTGCACAGTGGAACGCATGAAGAGCCCCCCTATCAAAGACAAAGAGTAATCACTGCATTAATTAACCATTCCCTAGTTTAAATAGAGTAGAACCATTTTAATTTTAAGCCAACCCATACAGTTACTTTAACAACCAAACTAGTGTAACACGTTTTCATGCTGTAATGCTTCTATTTAATTAGCTACATTAAATAACAGCAAAGTACTTCACAGACATGATTCCTAAAGGCAGTGGGTCATTTCAATTTACTATCAACCAATATCAATCGGTTATAATCTTAAGGCAAACTATTCTTCATGCCTATGCATTTTAGCTTTAAACAATATTATACAACAGCCCCTTCTTTTCAGTTGCATTATTTCTATAAACCAAACGCTGAAGTTTTTTCGAGGAACTCGCCGGATAAATAAAAAAAAACTAGTTCGTCTTTCACTTAAAGCATTCATGCTGTACAGCACCGGGGAGCTGAAGTCCCGGCGAAATGTTACAAAAAGACGCATTATGGACCCGAACGAAGACTTCGTGTCGCTTTTAATTGTAACGATATACTTACCAATATTAATCTGATTAGGAAATCCAGCGAATGATTTACCCAAAAACCAGAGTAAAAACAAAACCACGCTTTGTGCCATTTTCTCCAGCCCGAATTCAACTCCTTAAAGGGTCTGTTTAAGATTCATAAGCAACCCCTGGACGTTGAAAATCCCTCGGATTGTAATAATCACAGTGCATCAATTAGGTTCATTGAGGTTCAGACCGGGCTGCAGAGCCAATTTCTGCAACTGGGAGAGAGACAGAAAAAAAGAAAAGAGAGAGGCAGTGTGCTCGAGAGAGAAAAAAATGCAGGGACTTATCCTAAAGATGGTGGTGGTGAAACTAGCTGATCTGTTTGAGAATACGGCTACTCCTATTGGACCAGCGGTGGCGGGTTGTATTGATCAAACTTGGTCTGAGATGGAATTCAAAAAGCTCTGTATGCGTTGGGCAACTGTAACCGTCTGGACCAGTGCACGACTGAAAATAATAAATGCTACTGCACTTGTCAACATTGGTGTTGCCTCAGTCAATACAATCTCTCGCAGCCTTAAACCACTTAGAGATGTTGCAGCTGCAACTATTGACCAATGATGCACGAAAGGGATACGTAATGGTTTGCACGAGCTAAGTATTTATTTTTAGAAAGTCAACTTCTGTTTATACACGAGAGAAGTGCAGCAGTTAAGTTAAATTCAGCACTGCTACATTTGGCATAAGGAGCTGGCCGTGGTGCTGAAATGCTATTTGAACGTGGCGCTTTTGTAAAAGAAGGTCTGTATATCAATATATTTACGTTTTTTTATTATTATGTCATGTTGTATTCCATTTCAAATCTGTTAAGCGGCCGTTCACAATTATGCTGCATTCAAATGGACGCACCTACGTTTTTATTTCTTAAGGGTTCCTCTCTTTCTTTACCACTTATCTATCATCCTTGCATTTCAGTCTAACAGAGAACAATTAAAGGATTAAGACTTCATTTATCATCCTCGACAAAGCTCCTGGAAAATTAAGTTTTTAATTGCATTCCAAATGTGCAAGACTTTAACTACTGATACCATAATGGACTAGTTTCCCCCATGCTTTAGGATAGACTTGCATGTTAAGACTATTCAAAAGTAAAACACACCAGTCCATATAATTGATATTGATATCAATGAGTTTATTGCTTATCTTGTCAGTTAGAACATACTTTTTTTTGTTGCTTTTTTTGCCTCAAAGTACACTTTGTGGGTTTCATCATTCACTTTCAGGGTTGGGAATGGCCATTGGCAAATAACATCAGAAGAAAATCTGAGAGAATGACTTTATACTAGGCACGACTTTGAAGCACCCCCCTCTGGCTGAATTTGAAGCATCTGCAAAGTAGCTTCGATCCACACAGAGCACTTTCCATCCGCACTGTCTGGATGCTTCCTATAGAAAGAACACCTAAAGATCAACAACATTCCCCGGAGAAATATTCAATACATACTCATCCAACAAAAGTCTGTCGACAAAAGGTAAAATATTGATCCAAATTCATAGCTTTAGTGTTGTCTTCCAGAACATTTTAGAGGTGTTCGTCATTTATTGCCCACGCGGTCTTATCAATAAAACCATGATATGGACTAAGTCACCCTGAGGGAAAAGAAGGTTCCTTTACACAAGGTCGAAGTTGACTCCAATACACACAACTCAATCCATCTCTTGGGACTGAAATTGGACACCAGCGTTGATTCTGCTCCACACCCACTGCCTCAAATATGAAGCCTGTGGCACGAGGTTGGATCTATGAGTCTAATGACGGAGGTCATGAGAACTATTGTCAAACTTTGACCTCCTCCAGCTGCTCAAACACGAGATACAGTATGTTATTATGGTTCCTCCGAGATAGACATGAATATTTCACAAGCAAGAATACAAATTTGACGGAGCTGGATTGGGGTCATGCTAAGGTCAGTTGGAAGACAATATGGATGATTTTAGACATTTATGTTTTGATTTGGGTAAGCTAGGGAGTGGATGAAAATCCTCAACAAGGTGATAATGATAACGGTGGGGATGATTCAGATTTGTGATATTTATCAATGTGGGTAAACATCAAGTCCAAATTATACCAAAATGGTGTATTTCAAGACATCATTTGTAAAACACCCAGACATAGTTTGATGTTGTAGGTAAGGCTGTAACAAATAGCTATTTACAATACAAGCCGATGGCAGGCAGTCATATACTGATTTAAATAGTAGTACTTCCAAGGGTAACCACAGAGAATCCATAATTAGGCCTTGCTATCATTGCTTCTAAAATGAATGTATCATTCGTAATCATGAACATTCATCCAATCTGAGCTCGTTTTTAAATTCCATGTTTGCAGGAATTCCATTGTATTGTTCTAAAAAAAATACTGTAATTTTATAAAATGGGACTTTAAAAGCACAGAAGGTTATACTTAGCAGATAGAGTAGAGTATATTCACTATAGTTTAGAGCCTATTAGGTAAATAAACTGTGATTGTATGATTAGGACCCAGACATTTCGATTTCTAAAGGAGGCTGCCAGGGCAAATCCTGATCATAAAAGAAAAGGCGTTGTATGTGATTTCAACCAATGCATATTACTTTAAATTGAATTTACTAGATGGAAATTTCTGCTGGCTGTAACATTTAATTGAACACTGATTACTGCAATCCATTAAGAGTCACATGCTGTTAAATAGCACAGTTAGATGCAGAAACGGAAGGAAAATTGATTTTTACCAGCTGACATAAAAACCGACCTAAAGATCAAACGTCTGAAATAATATTGGTCACAAATTGCCCAAGTTCATTTCAACATTAATCTCTGTATGCCACATCATGCCTCGACCTACACACACACTTGTGCCGTTCAGCCATGCTACCCGGCTCCACCAGTATACAAAATGTAACCGGTAATCATAGAAATTGACTCTCTGGTGAGAAAGACTTACACGAAGCATAAGGGTGAATTAGCGTTGTTGAAAGGGTGCAGTTGAACAAGTGTCATAGAGATAGGTCTCGATGGTGTCTGGAGAGTTTTCCAGAGCACCCCTCGGTTTTCTGCCAGATGTTGGAGGCTGATAACAGACCTCAGCTGCCCACGGCAGTCTTCATCACCCGGTCAGGGTTCCTCCCCCCTTATGGAGGAGGCTGTAGGAGCAAGGCAATGGCCTGAGGATGGAGAAGGGCACTTCAAGTGTCACTGAGAATTGGGTGTGACATGGATGTATAGAAACATCCGGAAAAGGCAGGAGTAAAACCCAGTGCACTAATGTGGACCTTTTTTTTTTTTGTCAATGGTGTCCAATGAGGACGCAGCTCAGCATGGGTATATTTTCAAAGCAGCGGGACACTGTAAAGTAAACAGGGTGGCACACTGCTTACAGGAAATCGACATCGCCGGGAGCACAGAGGGCACATGAAAAGTTGTCATGTGGCATGAGGTAAATGACATGACACACTTCAAGCAGACGGCCCAACGGACCACTTGAACAGCCCCCTGTACGTGTGTGCGTCGCAGCGTCACAATCCTTTCATGCGATTTGGCCGCCAAGCAAAACGCTCTTTTCGGGGGGGCCGGAGTGTGACAGAGGCGGCGTTATCAGCTGCGCAGGCTGACACACTTCACTCTCTCTCTCTCCCCCCCGGGTGCTCGGCGCAGCTGGGGTCATGTGACCGCAGCACCCACCGCAGCGTGGCACAGAGACATCTTCACCGTACGGCGCCTGAGCTACATGGAATAGGTCGGCTGCCCTCAGAGGGGTGTACCCCTGCCTGCGCTCTTGGAAGCCCCTTGCTCAAGCGCCACACACGCGCGCTGGCGTGTGTGTGTCCATGCAGCGCTTAATGCACACACAGGAACACGTCGCCCAATAACACTGCCAAACACACATGCACACATGCTCTCTCTCTCTCTCACACACACACACACACACACACTCAAAGGGACAAAGGGGGACAATCTCCGTTTAATATGGTCATCAATTCAAGCAAGCAGGTAGTCAGAGGAGGGTCACATCCAGTCACCACATTTGACCCGTGCAGCGTTTAACCTACGCCGACGACATTTCCCGGGGACAACCCTGCATGTCCTTAATGTCATGTTCTGCTGAACATACAGTAAGTAGGGCAATAGGACAGATCAGACATGTGGTTGCAGAGGCTTGTTTCCCATGTCTGTGTGATGGCTAGCATATAACTGCACACACTGCTGTTGTACCAACTGATGACAAATCTCTAGACATCACCAGCCCAGTCCTAGAAGGAGCTGTATGTTTCCCGTACGCTCCGTTATTGCCTCCCATTCATTACACAAGTGTGCTCCTTTCCAGCTTCCCCTTCTCCGTCTTCTTCGGCAATTATAAAAGGACAGGAGGGATGGGATTGCAAGCGGGCCCTGAATCCGGTGGTGCCCTCGGTACCAACCACTTAATCACCTCAGAAATCTAAAGCGCAGCGAACGAGGGAGTGATTTGAAGGAGTAGCGATGACGGCATGAAACGTAGCAGAGGGGAAATGTTCAAAAACAAGCTCTCTTTAGAGTCATCACTCAAACAGCCCCCCCTCCTCCTCCCACACACACACACACACACACACACACACACCTACCCACCCCTCTCCCACATCCGGCAAAAACAAACACTCCCACATTGACCTCTGCTACCAGGGGTGTGATAGGAAATACATGTTTTCGAGGCATGTGCCCGTAATTGACGGGGAGGGGAAAACAAATAGGTTTGGATAGATAATGGGAGAGGGGTTGCAAAAAGCCGTTAATAGATGGCAAACCTTTCAGATAATTACCTGTGTTACATTTTGCCACGTTGTTTGCAAGCATTTGAGAGATGACGGATACCCAGACCATGTTCCTACGACACTCATGCTAATGGAGCCAGATACATAAATCGAATATATTACACGGTAAACATGCAAAATGTCTGAAGAATAACAACGATTGGTATACATTATAGTTTGTTATTCCGTAACAATATACCTGTTACTCAAAGGAGGTGGTGTATGAACAACAAATAAACATGACACTGAATTAACAAAGTGCCAACTAAATGACCAACATGGAAAAGAAGAGAGAAACAGAGGTGGCACCGCGAGAAACACATGCAGGGATCGGATGCATGGAATAGACTTGCATGATCACCATTCTGTACAGCCTCTTCCCCTATACTTCTGAATAATGCACTGCTCATCAATAAAGAAACTCAGCAGCTACACGATGAAACATTCAATAGCTCAAATATGAATATTGCACATCATTAATGGAAGAGTGCACTGAGGGGGTCAGGTAGCATGGACATGGATTGTGTTTGGGCGTGTGCGTGTGTGTGTGTGTGTGTGTGTGTGTGTGTGTGTGTGTGCATGCATACACAATTGCAATACTGTGTGGTAGCACCGTGTCTGTGTGCTGGCAGCATTGGTAGATGTCAGCCTCTTCTTGTCGTGAGAGAGGCTACCACTATTCCTCAGTCACATACACACTGCATAATGCTACTGTTATCCCATTGTGAATGACTTCTACAGTACCTGCAATTAATTTCCAATGCCGAGAGCTGAGCTAATTACTCCCACCAAATGCTTCCTCTTTTCCTTGCTAAATAACCTGGCAGGGTAATGGGACAGGAAGCTTTAAAACGCCCCTGGTGCATCCTGCACTGCCAATCAATACGAAATTGGATTCCCACCATTATGTTCAGTCAGCTATTTGTGTGCATTCGATTGACAGATAAAACTGTAATTTAGCTAATGCTATGCCTTGGACAACAGTTTGTGAATAACTGAGCTGCGCCACTAAGTATTAGAAGGTGATATGCTCCTCGTGGACTTTTTCTTGGCAGAAGTTAGTATCTAAATGAACAGCAACAGCAGACTTCTCTTTTCTCTATGCTGACTAGGGGAGCGTTTCTTCCCTTGCATCCTAATGCTGACAACTTCTTGACACCGGCAAGACATGGCAGAAAAGCCGAACGAGCCAGAGAATAAACCACCATTTCTAAATACAAATCACCATAGAAACATCACCTTGGAATGTGAAGCGTGATGCTGAAATTCTCTCTATTTTGATTGTGTATTTGCATATCCCTGCGTAGGGGCCTGTCAATGGGAGCCGCGGGTGGCGGACGATTGCGGAGGGGTTTCAGCACTGGTACGGTTCAGCAGACAGCTTTTGTTATAATTACGTTAGGACATCTGTGAGGCCATTACAGGCAGATAAACAACACCTGCAGGGCATCGGGCCCTTCAGACATTTCCTGCATGTCGCTCGTATTCAATGAAGAACCACAGCGGCTGAGCTGGAGTTCACAAAAGACAGCGTCCGTGCATGTGTCTTACATTAGAACGTCAGGTAATGCTGTTGCATGAAACATCTACAAAGTGCAAGCAGCTATGTAAGCTTTATACAACCCATACATCTTTTAAAACAACAATGTGCAAGAGCTGTTACAGATTTTAAGTATTTATTTGCAGAGGCTGTTATTTAAGGATTCCACATCGTTGCTAGCCCTATTAATAATCATAATTTCAATATTTTTGCACTTCATAGGATTTAGAATGGAAGATTTTCACAATCAAAAAGGATACATTACAATGCATACTGATATCTTGGGTATGAATAGCGTAGGGCTTACCACTACATGACTACATAATACAAATTACATATATAGATACATAGGCAGGCATAATTTAGCCTGAATGTATTTGGGGGGGGGGCAGCTGCAGGGTTTATTCGAACAGTACTCTCTCAAACATTACTCAAGGCCAAGATCATTCAGGGTTATGTCCAAAACACCTGTTCCGTAAGTGTTCCTGCATTGCCATAGTGGAAAAAAAAAAGTTAATTCATTGCTTTTGGTTAATACTAAATTAATTTGCATGAATTACTATTGTACATTAGTCATAGCCTTATAATAAAAAGGTGTTTTCAGTATGTTTAAATATTCTTGAGTGACTTTTCCACCACATATGCTGAACCTGATCTTACTCATGAAGTCATTAATTTTTCACACACTTTCGCTTTGCCCTCTAAAGGTGAAGTGCTCTAAATGTGTCATCCATTTCATCCAATTCACACTGACGGGGGCTATTACCTCTCTGCCACATGTACAATGTCCTTGCAACACACAAAAAAGGCAACATTCCCATTTATTTTTCCTAGTGAGATTTTGCTGGAACTATGGCGACAAAGCCGTTCATTTATTTGAAGGAAAAACCAATGATTACTAATGACAGCGATAGTGATGACAACCAGCACGGGGGGGGGGGGGGATGCATGGAAGATCAAGTCAGACTGATATAACATAGATGAGACAAATTCGTATTTTAACTTGGGTTTCGAGCTTCATTCCTCCTGATTGCCCAGTTAAAAACCCCAGAAACGGTGGAATACTTTGCATAGAGCAGGCACATTATCCAACACAGCTAAACATATACTATGCTCTGAGCTCCTTAAGATCAAGGGGAGAAAATAGAATGCCTGGACAGCTGATGGTTCTGTGAGCTTCAGGGTTCGTCTCGAGGTCTGTCGACAGGTCATTTCAGCTTGGCAGGGAAAGCGCTTTAAACAAAGTGGGTTTCTAGGAATATCAGAATGATAGCAAATAGCCGCAGGCCACAGGATTCATCACTGTCAAACCTCCCTCTTTGCAGTGGTGTTATAGGTCATCATGAGTTGCTAAAACAGAGGAATGCTTTGAGAATGTGGCACACTTATACTAAAACCTTCACGTCTGGCATTTTTAAAAGGTTAAGCTATCTCGAAAGGTCACCCTCATTTAATTTCTTTCCTCCCACAGAGAATGAGAGCATCTAATCACTGAGAAGATGTATGTTTCTTACAATTATTGGATTATGATTTGAAAAGACGCAGCTGCATTTCTGAGAGAAAGAGGGGTAGAGAGGGTGATTATAGGAGCATGTGCCAAGCAAAAGGAAACATGCCATTTAGTTTGTGTTACACTCTAAGAAGATCATAAAATGTTAAACAATTCCTCACAAAAACAAAACACACATTGGAAAGGCCATTTGTGTTTAGTACAATACCATCTTTACCATCTTCAGAGACCCTCTTTAGTATCCAAAGCAACACTTTGCTATGTATCAAGGAGTCACATAATTGATGAGGGTATACAGACCTCTTCTGAGTTTGTCGTCAGGAGGCTGGTCAGCTGATGTAGAGTGACACCTCAACAATCAGCAGCTCGTCTAATGGCTCCAACACACAGATGCATAGTGGTGGTGTGAAGGGCACAGAGGTTGCTCTGTTTAGACCGATCGTGTGCCGCCACTGTACGGACTCCATTTGGAAGAAATGTGTTGTTGTTGTTTCAGGTCCTCTGTGAAGGCTATGGTTGAAAGCGTTGGAAAATGGAACGAGCAGAAGGGGTACAGCCTAGTTCACTAGTTTTTGCTGGTAGAAATGTGGGGAGACCATTTTGCCTATCAATATGAAACCATTGGGGGAAAAAAACAGCATCTGTGTTTTTGCCTGTTGCCAGGTGTCGGCCATAATTGTTAGTGTGTGCTTGTGCTTGTGTGTGAGAGAGTGTGCTTGTGGGAGTGTGTGTGTCTGTGTGTGTGTGTGGGAGGGTGGGGTGGGTGGGGGCATTTTGTTTTACATACCACTAATTGTACGCTCAATAAATGAGAAATTGTGCAGTACAAATAGAAATCTGAGTCCGATTTGATTTTAAATGGAACAAGATAGCCGTGGAGGCACTGGGACAGATTACTGAATGATTTGAAATAAACCATCTTGTTTCACTGCATGTTTCACTGCATGAGGCTCAGCTCGAAAATGAAATGTCGTCAAAAGAAGTAAACTCACCTTTCTCCCCCTGGAATGATTATCTTGTTGTATACATAGTGCTACAATAACACAAACATAATCTAGCGATAACAAAACTAACTTGCCTGACAGAAAAACGGCCCGCTTTGATATTTTCTTTTTAACTTAGAAAAAAAATAAGGGTTTCGAGAGGGACCGAACACTGCACTCAGTGGGGGAATCCATCACCCAGCCACCTCCATACTGGACCACATAACTGTAATGAAAGCACAAGCAGGCCTTTGGCCGAGTGACAGCGTTCATTTGTCACCTGCTGGGCTGCACGGAGCTAACTGTACAGAGTGCAGGCGAAGGTAAGGGGAGGTTTGGGACGAGGCAAAAAGGCAGACAGGGATGCAACATATCCAGGGGAAACTCTGACGGATGACGTGGGGAAGTACCTGACCAGACAGAGACATCTGGAGAGTGATGGGTCCTGGCGTGGGCCCAATGAGGCCACACGGTCATAACTGCATCAGATGCCTCAGACTCTGGGAATCTGATGAAAAAAAAAGACCACCAATCTCAATAGAGGATGTCATGCCAACCACTATTTTGGTAAGTGGCCTCTCATCTGTTGCACCTTGAGGCCACAGATTCCGTGGCATTGAACGGGAATCTGAAAATGTCTGTGCAAAACACAACAAACAACACTTTCACAATGCTTATGATTGTGATCATTCTAAAAGCCTGTGAGCGTCAAGGAATAAGATGCCTGATTACTGGAAACTTCATCTGCATGACTGCATCAACATGTATTATATAATCTGCCTATACAATGGCCTTGAGCACCAGGGAGGTTTGAGTGTCTTTGCTGAGTGGGCGCCTGCCTGCAGAGAATGTCCTCAAATGGTAGGTAGGCAGGCCGCTTCTGCTCAGCATAACCTTCTGAGCCTGTCAACTGACAAAAGGGAGACTGTGGGTTGCTTGGAGGCATGGCTGAATGTAAGCTGTGATTCAGTGAAAACCTCCCTATGTGTGTGTGTTTTCTGTTTTTTTATCTCTCCCTGGATTGACTACCAGATCTTACATTTCATCTGTAACACAGACTCTTGTAAACAGTAACTGAGTAAATTATTAGAGAAAACGTAAACATGGCAACAATAAGTGTTTTTCTTATTTTAAGTATTACATATTTTTGATTTATGATAACCCATTTTAACTACAGCCATCTGGTCTATAATTACGGTAGTAGTTGAAAAGTTGAATGGTGTAAAATCCCAGGCACTCATTCTTTCAGTTAGCAGTCATTGTCGTGGACCTCGGGGTGAATGGGCATAATGCCTGTGGCCAGAGGTCATTGTAATAATTACACAGTGAAGCAGCACTCCCTGGAGGTTTAGAAACTCAGCCCTGACGGTGGTATGACTCCTGACCCACCTGTCACATCATCACGTTCATCAGTCGCCACTTAACTTAACATCGTCATAAATATGTATTATGTTGGGTTGATTACCCCCAGCTGAAGTATTCTCTGCAGTTTGTTTGAGAGATTTCCACAAACACACACACGCACACACACACACACACACACACACACACACACACACACACACACACACACACAGATAGTCAACTTCTCCAAGTCAAACATATTTTAATTAGGAAGATAATTAGAGTGAGTTGAAATGACACTGAAATTCTGAACTAGATATAGTGGGTTCACCAATAGTAATTTATTGAGAGCAACAATGGGCTGAACATCCCTCACTCCACTTAAAACTATGGCCACATTATGGATGCCAATAATGAGATTTGGGCCCCAACAACCCTTCACTTAATATTCAATTTAAATGCAAAATCACATTCTACATTACAATTTGCAATTTGGTGAGTGACTACATGGATTGCTTAAACCTATATATTTCCCAATAGCCCATAAGGTGAGACTTATTCCCTATCAGCGTTATATGTGTGGAAAAGAACCCAGCTACTATTTGTACCGATACAGCGTTGGGTGCATCTCCCTCACATGCCCTGTTGGGTGGATCCCTGCGTTCCAGCTTTGTCTTCATGACACTCCCAACAACAATATAAAACTATTTCACTGGAACACTTTAAAGTTTCCCCGCTTTAAGGTCTACATTTAGAAAAAAAAAGAAAAGTAAAAGTAAGTAAATGTAAAACCATTAAAAGAATGCCTGTCTTTTCCTTTTCCTGTGGTAATTTGTCAGGCAGTTGTGATAATTGGTAATGGACATTTCATTGAGCTCCAAAGGCAAAGTCAAAATACCAGTGCACTGTAAATGGAATTCTAATAAATTGGCTCTGTGCAACACATTCGTCATTCCAAAGAAATGAACCCATGACACAAGCCACCCGAGGTTCCAATTTAAGTCTTTCACTACTGAACTGTGGGTCTAAACTCTGTAAACTCAGCTCTTTGAGTAATGAGGCCCAGCACAGAAAACACCCCAAGTGAAGACTCACCAAATAATAAATACTTTTGTTCCACGATTTTTACAAATGGTTGTAAGCTTGCAATTATTTACCATGGTCATCAATAAAATGCAAAAACATCACAAAAAGATAATCTTTTAACACAAAGAATTGTGCACTTTGTCTGACAGAATTCAACTACTTTCGAATATTTAACACATGAATCCTTGTGTCTGACACAAGTTAGGTAAGACTGCACCATTTCCCCCCAGGTAGTCAAAATAGCCTTGGCTCTTTTCAAAGCCTTATGCTGGTGAGATGGCGGGTCCTGTGAGACGTTTGCTGCCTTGCTCTGTTGTCCATGGATCATGGCTCATTTACATGAGCTTGTCTGAACCCCCCGAGCCTCCCCTAGGCACTGCTACTCCTCTCTACGCCGTACCCTTCTCTCTCAGCTCCCCTCGCTCTATCTCTCTCCCTCAGAGGAGTTGTCACCCCAAGCTGTTATGAACAAGGTGAATTAGCAAAGACAAGGCCGTGCTGCATCCCCCAACTCCACAGAATACAGATTGAGTTTAGGTCGAAGTCAAGTAATGCTTGGGTGACTGTAGATGTTGCTATATTGCCCAAATCACATTACTGCAAAAGCATGATAGAACAAATTGATTACCATAAATAACTCACAATGTTCATGCATAGCCCTCAAATGGTATTGTGCTCTTCCATTTCAGTATTTGAGCAATGAGCAGAGAGTATCTGAGTCATCAGTGTTGTGTATAAGTGTGCGGCAGTAGCCATTAGCTAAAAACCCTGCACCACAGCCTTTAACACCGTCAGTGGAGGGAACTGCAACCTCCACATTGAGAATCATCAAGCAGAGTATGAGCATCACAGCACATTTGTAGAGGTAAAAATAACAGACACTGTTCTGATCAATTGTGTAAGAAACGGAGAAAAGCTGGTGCTTCAGTGACAAAGCTGCCTTAAACTCTCCTATTTACAGTCCTACTAACAGGAGATTAGGGGTGTTTCAATGTCAGAATCCAACGGCTAAACAGACAGCCATTTTATCATCCACTTTGCAGGTTTTAAACCACTTAGAAGAATTTAGACTGCCTTGTAAAAATGATTCAAACTGTAATTTTCACACCTCCTTGTCTGATATGAAAAATAATATGAAAAAACCTTTCCATTTTCCAGGTACATTTTTCACAGGTGTGGTTCTTACACGCCCTCTCTGGCAATGTATGGAACAACATACTTAAATACTGCTATATTCTCAATGAGTAAGAAACTGTACACGGAATACTGAAAACGTAACACCAGAAGGAAGTTGATTCATTGCATTTGGGGCTTGAAGCATTGTCTAAACTCTAGCAACATATAGTTACAAAATATATACAAAATGTAGTATGTCACCAGGGAACGTTTTCCATTCTCAAATTTCACATACCATGTACTTTTGGCATGCTGCATACAAATCATGTATCACTTCATATTTCATTATATTTAGTACGTTAAGGATGCATAGCAGGCAATTCCCAACACAGCCACCGTGTTTTTGTTTTGTGTTAATTGTTTTCAATTGCCCTCACTTGTCACCGTCAGTGTGATTGTTTCCACCTGGTTTATCTTGCGTTGATTGGTTCTAGCTTATCTATTTAAAGCTTGTCGTTTGCGTTCGCCCTTGTCTAGCAATTGTGAATGCTGCATGTTTGTGCTGGTGTTCTGGTGCTTAAAACAATTTACTTTCTTGAGATACTTACAGTCTGCAATTTGGGTCTTAGTTCCCATTGGTGATATATTTAGACATTGCGTTACTGCGCTTTACACTGTATGTTTTTGAGTTTGAACCAGATACAGCGGTGCAGTTTGGTAGATAATATTTTAAGAAGTTGTAGACACAACTGGCAATCTACTAATTTGCTTGCAGTGAACAACTAGGCTGATAATTCTCCTGAACAACACATGAGAATACATTTTCAAACCATCACTTCTGTACACCAGAGATAAAAGAGGCTATTTAGATAGTATTCTAAAGAAGAGATAGATAGTATACCATCAGTGTCATTACCTTATAAAACAATTATAACCCCTAAATAAAGAATAAGTGGATTAAAAAGGCCATGTCAGGGACATCTGTGTCTCCCCTAATCATATAACTTTAGAGTTTAGCTACAGTATGCATAAGACTAACAACTAACAGCTTGTGCCACGTAGAGGAAAAAAAACAGTGCTAAACATGGACATCCTGCACCTGTTCTATCATTGGCTTGGCTGACAGCGGAGCCGAATGTCTTCCCTTTAGGAAACGATAGGTTAATATGCTGCTCCATGGAGATGGGGCGCCGAGTACTCACTCCCCTGCTGTTTCCCCCGATTACTACCTTGCTTGTCAAAGACAGACTGTCGTGCTTGGGATCAATCTTAGTCTCAGAGAGCGGAGGCAGCATGAGAGAGTGGAGTAGGCCCTGCAGCTGTGGGTTATGGTTGCCTGCACGACAGCCAAGTGTGCCTTTGTCTGTCCTTTTTGGACTCTTTACACTTTACATATTAATCTAAATTAGGACACTTAAGTGAAGTTCATTCATCTATTTGACTGTCCTCTGTCGCTAAATCAACTCATTTATACTGTGTGTATGTCTGTGCATGTCAGTAAAAAACCAGGATGGAAGTCAGTCTAACAGATTACACACTTAAACAGTAATAATTCATTCACAGGTCTATTAACCGAAAAATTAAAAAAATAAAAGTAGTTCATAGAAAGTTCTCTTTTGAAAACAGCCAGCAAAATTGCCCTCCACAAAAAACGTCTCTACAAAAGAGTCAGAGCACGGCTTGAGCAGTTGGAGTTTAAGTGCCTCGCTCAATTGCACAGGAGCAACCTTCCTTTTGCTTCCACAAATATGTCTCCTTCTCTCGTTTAGGGAATTGAACCAGCAACTACTTTACACTTATAGGTTAAAGTGTCACACCAGCTGCAGCATGATGTGATGTAGCAAGCGCTGCCTGCCTTCAATTAATAAATTCACAACCAGTGTGATACCTGCAATAGCAACCATAGGCTACTTTTTTTACATTAACAGATTATCAATATATTTCTTCTGATAGCACATTGCAATGTCTATGGGAGAATGACAAAAATTGCAATTCAGATCAGTCCTCTTGAAGTCTCAATATTTAACACTAATTTTGTCTCTTGCGAAACTGTGAGGAATTGCTTTATGTCATAAGGAAGTAATTCACTAAATGAGAAAGAGATGCCCACACTTGGAGTATACGCATTGATTGTGCTAGCCATATTCAGTGTCCAGGAGCATTCTGCATGTCTTCTTTGCGATGGTACAGGAAATATAATTACACTAAGCAAACGTTAGGTGTCACCAAAATCATCTTTTACAGATAAACTGCCTCTAGTAACTTTATAACGCTAATGTAATTTAAAAGAAAGTGGAGCTCTAGGTTTTGAGTTTTGACACTCCCAGAGAAGTCATTAACAATGGCTTGAGATGAGAGCTGATGATGAGATGAACGGCAATGCCTTTATCTCTGAAGTTGGGCTCCTTACGTCTTTAAAGTCTTCTGCACAATGAGAGCCATCTGATAATGGGCTACTTGTATCAGTTGTGCTTGTCATGGTTTCTTTGAACTTAGTGATGAAAGATTTTTGCAGCGTTGCATTATCTTTGACAAATTATATAACCATAATTAGACACGCCAGAGCCCATTTTGAATATCCACAGTTATAATCACTTTTCAAACCAACGATAAACAAGAACATAGCGAACAGCTATGTACATAATAGAACCACTCTTCCTGAAACTAACCTACATAAAAATTGACCTCAATGTTACCTGAAGTCTTACTTTTTAGTGTTTCAGCTGATATATCATGCAATAGCTCCTGCCAACTGACCAAATCAACCTCACTTGGGAAGTTAGACCAAGAAAGAGCTGGGCCGACCCTTGGAGCTGTGTAACACAAAAAGCCCTCAGGAAGAAAATTAACATTCTTCACAGTTCATTGAGCTCATTTAAATTCATCAAAAATGCAACTGACTCAGTAATCTTTTCATGGCTAAGGCAATGCCAAGCCATATACACAGCTAGTTGGGGGACGATGCCCCCAAAAATCATTACCTTAACTAAGCATGATGCAGTAAACAGTGATGAATAGCAGAGACAGGTCTAAGAAGACACACAACATTAATTGAGTCATCATTCGATGTTGCTTGTTTGTTAGATTCGGTTAGGTCGTGGCCTCGAGCAATCAAACCCAGAATAAATTTGTTTTGAAAGCAACAGAAATCTTTTTTTCATGTCTCGTTGACATGCAATCTGCTGCATACAGTACTTTAGGTATTTCACATAGTGTAATCTAAGATATTGCCACCAAACCAGTTCCCATAAAAAAAGTTATTTTTCCCCTGAGGACAATTTGTTTAGTCAAGGCCAGAGCAGTTTGGAATGATGGCTTTCATTTCACGGTTCATACGCTCAATGTGATTAATAAGTAAAATGCCGCGGTGGAAAGAAAGGACCAGTCATCCAGCCCTATCTCCCTGAAATAGAGAGAGGATGGAATATCCATGGATTTGGCTTGTGGTTGTCAATCACCTTGTGTAAAATCAAGAACATTTGGATCTAGTCTGACAAGTACTCATCTAGTGGACATTTTAATGACTGGAGTAAAGTGGAAATGGTATAAATGTGAAGTATGAGTCGAGGTTATTTCAATAATTATAGCACCAAAGTAGCTAAAAGGTTCATTTTTTTTATTATTCTTTACAGTGGAGCCACTGTTTCCAGAAGTGACTTTGGATGACTGACATTTGTTATTTGATTTGGTCATAAATAACAACAATCTAACAGATCAGACAGGTCACAGCTAAATTCTGTGGCAGCACATACATGTCTCTCCATTGCTCCAGACATCACAGGAAACGGCATTTATACTGCATAAATAATGCTTCTATTTATCTACAGCAGATTCAAATGACTGTTTGTACACTTGTCATTTGTTGTCCCTTGGTTAGTATGCTCCTTCAATGAGGTGGCAGCTGTACGTGTTAGTACTGTCAAGCCATACAAGACCATTGTCTTTGCCTCAGGCTCAGAGGACAAAGGTAAGCAGCATCTCATCCACAGCTCAATTGTTTGACTGCTGAACTAGAGGCACTACAACCCATTGACCCCTTGTCCTTATGTTCCATCCTCTGACACCACCGCCACTACAATTGTATTGGGTGGCTCCATTGCTATGAACATTTTGCAACAATAATGAGTTCAATAACGCAACACAATATCCGACTTCTTACTAGATGAATGCCAGATAAAAACTACTACTAGATAAAAATATATATAGATATAAATTTGTTGTTTTATTTTCTTTTTTTCTATACATACAATTCAAAATGAATGAAAATTGTTAATTATCCATATTCTTGTTGTGTAGTTATGAATTTAAGAGACATTTAATGCTTATGTTTCAGGCTGTTTCATTAGCCCTGATGATGAATGCTCCATTGATCTTAGACTTTTGTTAGCATAACATTGTCAGATGTTGCACTTTTGCTTAAATGTTTTGGCAAATTCTATTATGCAACCGGGGGCTAATCTATGCCATGCGTTCAATGTGCAGCCTAGCGTTGTCAACGATGTGTACTGTATCTTACATGCCTTAGGCCAGGCCAAATGTTCTATCAATTTCAAGATACTATGGAAACACTGCAAAGAAACATGTCCTCCTGGGAGCATACTGTATGATTAATACGGCCTGTGTGTACACTCGCCATGTAACCAGTGTATGGCGGTGGTGATGAAATATGGCCCTTGGCACGTAAAAAAATATCCATCTCATTGGTGAGGAAGGGTTGGCGCCATCCCCTGCTCAATTGTCTTTCTCCAAGCTGGAGAATCACCTGCCAATGTGATTAAGTAAGGGTTGGATCTACCCTTGCAGTTATTAAATTAAAATTACATTTTTCATATGGACACTCCATCAAACAGTGTGGTCAGATAAGGGAGAGGGGAACAAGGAGTATATTTTTTTCTGCTTCTCACTCAGTGCTCTTGCACAGAAACTGTCTATTTAATGCCTATTTGCGATGATGTAAGCTGATGGTTATAAAACACTCCCACACCTTATAAGGTGTGCACTAGTCTGAATTAATTATATATTCGAATGCGGGACTAGGGGACTCAGTCTAAATGTCAGCAGGCCTTCCAGCACCTCCCAAGGAGCCTAACTGGAAATGGCACTGAGAAGCTGCTGACCATATGGCTGTTCTAATTAATTGCTCCAATTACATTTTGGCCTGCCCTCAAAGTCACCACAGTCGCTTATGTAATGACACAGCCCTAAATGAATAAGCACTACTCCTCCAACAGGGAAGCCTGGGTCCAAAGGAAAGAGCTGATTTGTCAAGTCTTACCATGGTGTTCTATGGCCTGCAGACTGTGACACATAGATATTTTGGATCCCATTTATAAGTTGTTGCGTTTCTTCTACCAAAGATTGAATTTAATAGAATGTCCTCTTGGTACTGATATCATCAGACTTTGTTGGCTCAGGCACAAGCTATCCATGAGAGAAGGGAAATGCAATAATGTCGTAGCCCATAGCTTGGATTCGTTTCGCAGGAACACTTTAGCTTATTGATAGACTAACTCAATAATCATATAATAATATTTTGGCAGAGCAATTTATGTATGTTTCACAAAACAATTCCTAGTTCCCATCACAAACATGACGATCAACATATTGAATTGAGTTTCTATTTTATTTCCAACTCAGTTTGTTTAGAACTTAGTTTTGTACATAAGGCTAAGCAGTCTTATTTTGTGTGAAATATAGTGGGATGTTCAATTAGTAAAAGTATTTGTAACTGTGTGTGTGTGTGTGTGTGTGTGTGTGTGTGAGAGAGATAGAGAGACCATGTCTGTTTGCCTGACTTGTGTTTTTTGATCTAATTGTTACACTGTGTTGTTGTTCATAGTTAAGCCTGGGCCTCTGAAATAACCTGTATTTGCATGTATATGTTCAGAGTCACATGTCCCGCTCGCTGTCCTCACTCCTCAAAGACTATCAGAGCATCACCTGCAGCGTTCGGGGTTACCCCCCATTAATCGTCCCTGGGACGACTAAGGATGTCAGATTATGCTTTTTTTTCTTCTCTCATTCGAGAGAAGCAGAAAGGTCAGCCCTTCAGAATGTTAATCAGGGGATCTGCGGGGGGTGAGTCAGAAGGGTAGAGGTTGAAAGGTCGAGACATAACGTATTCCAGAGCCCCCCCACTCCCACCCCCACCACCACCACCCCCCCGCTGCTCTCTCAACCCGACCCTGGGATTGATAAGACTCCTGCTCCTGCTGCTGTAGCACTCTGTTGGGCTCTGGAGCACCATGCCGTAGGATAACAGAGCAGCCAGACACCCAGCTGTTTTCTCCTTGATGCTGACATTCACCTCACATAGGTGACTTGATCTGGAAATGTGAAAAAATAAAAAAGCACTCGCTGAGTAGGTTGCCAGGAATGCCAGGCTGGCTTGTTATGTGACAGTGTTACGTATAGTATATCTAAGCAGTGATTTTGACACCAGTATTGCTATTGTTGTATGTGTAAAATATTGCATAACTAAGAAAATTACATGTCAACAAGTGTTTTATTTCCATGAACAGCAAGCCAACAAGCAATTTTTAAATTTGCTTTGTTACATAAAAAGTCCATAAGACCTAGTAAGATATGCTGTGCACATTCTACCTAGTCTCTCAGTAGTCTATCCCTGCCAGCTTTGAAAGGTGGAGGGGGATAATGTGTTGTTCCAGGAGGCTGCCGTTATTTTTGAAGGGCCTGCGGTGGTTACTTGCCATACCTGAAGTCACACCGCAAAAAAAAACAGAAGCACACACTGTAATTATTTGAGCGAACAGAACACATCCAAATGAACGTTTGTGAGAAAACGTGGTTTTACACAGAAATGATGTATCATTTTTCTTTCATAATATCAAAGGAAACATGGAGCATGCTTTGAAGCACACTTTCCCTTTGTCTCCAACACAACACCAGTCAGTCAGAGTGTGTTGGTGAACAACGTGTTGTGAAACACTTTATTCTTCAGAATGAAATGTACTTTTACATTGAAGGTGGTGCCTTTTAAGCAGACACAATACAAGGAAAGGTTGTTTCTTATCTTTGCCTGCACTCTCTCACTCACACACACACTCTCTCTCTCTCTTTTATTACTGAGGTAATTTGCATTTTAATTTGGAGCCTGAACCCATGCTTAATAGAATTGAACTAGGAGACACATTGGCATGGTTTTCTGACCTTAGGATTGGGTCAAAGTGCAGAAAGTGTAGAACCACTCAAGTTTAAGTAAGGATCGAAACTGACCTTGGCCAAGATTAGCTAAACATTAGCAAGATAAGGTAAACATTGTCAAATTTTTTGTTGGCACTATAAGAAAGCAATGCATCAACGCTTGATTTTGTCTCTTGACCAATCATTAAACTAGTTATATTTGTTGTATCCTATTCCCTATATTTATAGAGAAAGGCTTTTTTTAAAAAAGCTAAAATTAGATTTTTTATTTTTATTTTAAACTGTCATGATTTGTTTATTTGTTTTTGCTTCTCAAATATCACATGTTTGTTTGAGTACCGTATGACTCATTGGTCTGTATCTATGAAATTGGTAGAAGCCTTGTCAGACGTTTGAGTGTTCACAGCAGCTTTGAATTTCCTATTTCGGTCAATATTAGGCAGAGGGGGAAATAGCTTGTGAGGACAAAGGGCTGTGGAGCATGAACAGCCCAGCTTGCTGTCTTGCCACTGAGACTGAAGGTAAGCGAGAGGAGATGAAGTTTGACGTTTTATAATTGGAGATATAGCACTGGTGCGGCAAACAATGCATGTCAACCGACACACGTAAATGTCTTTAGATTGTTCAGATCAGATCAGCAGTTAGATATACATCAGCTCACTGACTTCACCATTAAAAATACACACCCATCATTTCAATAAAACTATTCATAACATAGGACATTAATATTATCGCTAAGGATATGGTTAAAGTTGAGGTAAAAGGACTTTTACAATTTAAACTATTTAGTACAAGTCATATATACAGTATATATAATCAAAAAGTATTCAACTCTAATAGCCTTGTTGGATCCCTGATTTGTGCACCATCAGTAGCACTGTGGATAATTGTTTACGCAGTAGGCAGAGGAAAGTCTATAAAGCATGCACTCTTCACATTGTTTAGCTGTACAATAAACCAATTAACTCCAGCCTGCCTAAACCTTTGAGAACGTTTTCTTTTTGTTCTTAAACGTGTAACGTCTTCAATATGTTAGTCGAAAAGATTGCAGCAGAAACCTAAAATGGTTGCACAAGTCCAGCTGGAATGTAGTTTGAATGTTCAAACCACTTACAACAAAAACAATGGCAGCTGTGTTCTCGCATCCATTTTTGTTTGTCTGCAGTTATCCAAAGGTGACCTGTGAAGTTTGTACTTTTGTTGTTATAGAGAATATGCTTAGTAGGATTTTAGAGCAGCAGATTTGAAGCAGTTAGGTCATTTGAAAGTATCCCAGCATATCACTTGAGTGGTAATATAAGCTCTGCTATCTTCGATCCACTTGTGCAGTACATTGTAAAAAAAACAAAACTTGTTTTGGTTGTTTTCCAGTTGCTATATCTCTTTGACAGTTACCATAAACCCTGCAGAGAATATGATAACTCAGTAGGTATTTCATGTCATGTAATCTTAGAATCCTTAGAAGGAAGTTCTGGATGTGGTAATACCATCATATCCATACTGATACGTTTTGCAAAGTCACTGCAAGGTCACAGAACTACATATTTTCATATTCCCAGAAACAGAAAACAGCATAATCGGAAAAAAATAATACATGCTTTGTTAAAAATCAATTGTTTGCTTATATTGTTTTCAAGGCAAACTAGGGTTTTTGTCAAGATAAAATTGTTACCTGCTGGCAAACCTTTGCCGTAAAATCAAAGGTTTGTTACTAGTGAAATGGTTATGTCATGTATATGCAAAATGAAAACTTCAAATAGAAAAAGCATGCTCTGGAACTGAACACCACCTATTTTGAGCCCCACAATGTATACAACTCTCTAAGCAGACAGATGGTTGGCTCACATAGTTATTCACTTTGAAGCCCTGCATCTCCACAGTGGTCCTCTCCCTCCTCGGCTTAACAACCTTCTACAATATCCCTCTGACAACATTGGAAATTTCTCCACATCTTGCCACCTTGTTCCTTCCCCTCTCCCATCACTGCCCTCCTCTGCCAAAATAAGAACACTGTTCAGAATATGAATTTGTCGAGTGTTTGTTTTGCTCAGGGAGAAAATCCATGCACTCCACATGGTGATCTGAGGGAGAATAGATTGAGAGGGGCACTGCGCAGATCTATAATTGGAATCTGTTCATCCTGGACGTGGGTTCTGAACGGCTCCTCTCTCGGCCCTCCTCTTCCTTTTCGACTAATGGGAAACGCACGCAAGGACGCATCCCTGTTTAAAACGCCAGGTCTGCCTGAGACTGCGTATTGGAGTCTCACATTGAGACCGTGGTCTCAAAGTAAAGAAGCCCTAGCCAAACGTCGGTCCTTAGCAGAGGATATTTCTAACATTACACATGGAACGTGCCCATTTGCTCTTGAGAACACAAACACACCAGTATTATGTGAATGGAACAAACAACCTCATGGAATCGAGTGCAAAATAATATTTTGATTTATTCATATCTACCATGAGTGAAGACCCACTACAGTTTGTGTCTGTCTACTTGTTTTCTTTCTAAATTGTGTGTCGTTGTTGTACACAGAGTCTGTGTGCATGTGTGTCAATTATTTTAAAGTGCTACGTTAGATGTTCCCTGGTGTAGATTTTTGCTCCCTCCCTGTACAGTACGCACATAGACACCAATAAATTAGAGATCATTACCAAGTCCTGTTGCTAAGCACAACCTGCCAACCCAGTTGTTCACTAGGCATTCACTCTTACGTATACATGAAACTCTCAGAGAAACATTGGCTTGTTTACTAGTTGAAAGAAACTCCATGTTAATTAGTCTGACCACACTTACCTATGAATGCTTTAGAATGGCTGAAAAGAGCCTCAACGTACAACGTATTTACTATTTACAAAAGCAGACACACTATATCGTCGGGCGTATTAACAAAAAAAAAACTGTTCTCAACACTCTCATGACAAAAGAGAGGTCCAAAAGATTGATGGTGCGTTTGACTTCCTGTAATGTATGCCCTTGTCAGTGACTAAAAGCGGGACTGACATTCATCACCTGAGGGAGAAGCCAAGGCCAAGGCTGGGGACCTGGGAGAGAGGCCTTCTTAGCCTGGCTGTAATCTGTTTGGATATCCAGGATCTCCAGAGATCACCAGGGTTTAACAGGCCTCATCCTCCACTGCAAACACACAGACAGAGCTGAGGGTAAAGCCAGGCAGAAAGGGAGGGGTGGACTCGTGGAGGATGACAATGCATTGTGGAGTAGTGGGGCTGACGAGGACTGTGATTCTATGGGGTGAGTTGACAGTGGTGATAGAGAAGAGGAGAGGGGCTGAGATGGATAAGCCAGCAGTCTGTGTTGGGAAATGGGGGATACCTGGTGACACCCTCTTCAATGGCTGACACGCTTTCCTTATCTGGTATCTCATTTATTGCTGCACTGCCCAGGCAGAGTATAACTCCTGACAGCGATGGAGAACCTGTCAGGGGTGAAAGCGCAAACCCACTCCCACAAACACTATTTATAGCTGAGCGTGTGCAAATGTCAGTGATTTATGCTGACATGTGTAAACGGCACTGTCACATTAAGAATTGTGCCGCTAAAACGGACATGAAAGTGCACAGAGCAAAATGCTGGCTGGCAGAAAAACATCCAAAGCTTTACTAGTCCTTGATTACCAGGCATGTCATTTGGTATGAGTCATCCTGACATAGTCTTACACGGACAAATGAACAATTTTCAATCACAACCATGAAACCAGTTGCTTTAGGAAAACAGTTCCTCTCATTACAGGTAATGAAGCCTATGGTGTGCTATGCTAGACGCAGCACCAAAGCAATCATATGCACTGCTGTGTATATCAATTACTCTGTCTTATGAGGAAATTTAGATGCTGCAGCAGATCCCTGCCCCACCGTCTCTGCATCTGCCTGGTCCCCCTCTACGTGTCCGGTTTAACAATGGCCCTATGAAAAGCATTGCAATCAATATTTCTTATACTAATTGAAGGGCTTTTTAATGTGAGCTGGTCTCTGAGGACCAACAGTGCAATACAAAATGGTTGTCCCCTGTGTGTGTGTGTGTTAGTGTGTGTGTGTGTGTGTGTGTGTGTGTGGAAATGCATGTTTATTGCCACTTGTGTATTCAGATTGCACAACCTCTGCTTGACTGGCCTGTCCTGCCTTAAAGTTCTGTCAGCTTGTAGAAATGCCAGGTCTTTTTTATCAATATGTATGGTAAATACCCCAATTAGGACCCAGCCCACGGGCTCTGCCTTACCTACAGTGAATTACAGCTGCAAGTTATGGATCACATCTTGCTGGTACTGTATATGCAAATCACATGTATTCAAACTGGACAGTTCGTAAGATCACCTGTAATGTTAACTTTTTATAGCTTGATATGTTTCATCGTTCACCTAATGTAAATTATAAAACGTTCTGTCCTTAGAATAAAAGTGGGGTGTCAGTCACTGATTTATTTGGATATGATTTTAGATAGAATCTATATAGAGGCTTCGGAATGAGAAGTTGATACTGAATGAACGTATTTTCTTGGTGTACACATTGGAAAATGAATTGTTTCGTGAAACATAAACGTTTTTAGTTACACATAACATTTATACATTTGACATAAACCTGTAAACTGGATTACTGCCAACATAGCACAAGACAAAGTCAATGGTTTGGCAAGACTCAATCGGCTATACTGCCCAATCAAAATGAAAACTAATTACGGGAGGGATGTCACATAACAAATGAAGATGGCATGCTGCTTGGAAAACGAATTCCCTTTATCAGGAGACACCGGCTTCAACAAATGAGGCCTTCAGGGATTTGTGAAATCTCAAAAACTGGGAAACCTCCCTACGGTGACTGAGCTTGTCTACGAGGCAGAGGAAGTCAAATTTTACACAAATGTCAAAATCTGTCAGATGTGTGCTCTCTCAGATCTCCTCCTTGCATTACAAGTGAGCCTATCAAGTGTGAGAACTCCATGTATTCTCTTTCCCAGTGACTCACCGATGTGGTATGGTCACGAGGGTCCACTATATATTCAAATCAGCCTTTAGAAGAGCAGAGGGGAGCGTCCGTGAGGGGAGTGGGCCAGATAAAGCTCTGGTTATATGTTTTGTTAGACAGCCACAAGCTTCTGTGCTAAAACTTCAAAAATCTTAAAGCCAATTGCATGGAAAATATTAACTTGGTCAACCGGGAAATTTCGTCTGAGGCTATCCTTATGTGTGGTAATCCCGGGAACTTTCAAGTGCAGCCACTCTCGGCTGGAAGCGGCGCTGCTGAACATGTGACACAGAGGGTTGCACTGAAATGTCTGCTAATTAAGCTAGCCCACATGTATTTCATCACAAATGTATATTTATCTTCTTGGCAAATAGCCAACAGTCACGTCACAACATCTTTTTCTACAGTGCCTAAAACATTTTCTCACTGTCTTCATTTTTATTTATGAGGCAGCTTTGAAATTCAGAAGAAGGCCACTACCCTGGAGCCTAAGCACCCGTAGACCGCCTCCAAGCCAGTCAAAAAATAATTTTGACTTTAGCAGCATAGGCTTAAACAGAACGGACAGCTAATGTTGTATAAAACACTGTGACCAATTTTCTTTAGGTTTGTTTACAGACATCTATTATTAAACAGCGTGTGATTGTCCTAGACATTTAATATTGATGCCATATTAAGTGGCAACTGAACTTCATATTGTAGTGGTTTTACATTTATTTGTGAGTATTGTTTTTCTTCATATTTTTATACATTTTGCAATACTTTTTTTTTTTTTTAGAACATACTTCAATACATTATTTGCCTAAATTATTTAATAAAAGGGTTTAGGACGTTCTCAGAACAAGAAACTTGTGACTTGAGTGTATTTGGAGAGGCACCATTTGACTGTAGATGCAGCCAACTGTTCAGTATAAATCATCACTTTTGCAGCATTAGAGACAGCCCCCCCCCCCAAAAAAAAGCATGAAAATTGCAACAATTACACAGAAACTGCATGTTTCAATGGGCTAAACTGTGTACCTCTCTTGTTTTAAAGAAATAAACAGTTTCTATTTTTTTTACCGTTGAAGTGTTTTTGTTTTGTCTTTATGCTTGAGATGAGCGTCAGGGGCATGTCAAATGCTAATGCACACCTGTTGTTGGTTTATCATCTTCTTAGGCCTTGATTTATTCACAATACAATATGCATTCACCTAGGGTGCCCTTTGTCATTATGCTGATTACAGTGAGTCTGGGTTTGGGAGAACAAGTTCATTTGTATTTTACACCATTTTATTCTTGCAACTGACAATTGCAATTACTATTCATGGGCGCAGCTGATACTTCAAATTAAATTGGTTTATGTGGGGAACATGTGACTTCACCAGCATGGTTTGAGGGACAGAGTGTCAAAATGCTTGATAATAACTCAGTTGTCTGAGGGGTCTCTGCTGACATCTCGGAAAATCAAGAGCTACATTAGTTTTGAGACGCCAACGCAGCGAGGCATGAAATAATGTCCTGTGGCATGCTGCTAAGACCTGTCCCCAAAGGGGAGCAGCAATGACATAGTCACAGAGGAGCAGAATGCATGAAGACTCCTCACACCTCCTGCACTACGTAGGCCAGTCACAACGTCACCTCATCCTCTGTCGTCAGACCCCATCGTCATCTTCCTCCACTCACAAACACTCAGTCTTATAGATCCAATATATTTCACATCACATGATCAAGTCCTCACATAAACCAATTACCAGCATATGACTTTGATTAACTGTCACTGCCCCACAGATCAAATATGAGATTAAAAGGATGTCGTCTCAGGGGTATTTTTATGTCTATAAATTTAGATTATAGTTTATTAAGTAATTTAGAGTATACAAGTAAATTAATGTTGCGACAGAAAAAATACAGCATGACCCGTTGAACTGACAAGAACTGATTTTTTATCTGATTGAAGTTATACAGCTACATATGGTAAACAAAAAGAACTGGTGTCTTGTTTAGAGAATAGCAAAGGTTGTATGCACAGTGCAAATTCAAAATTGTTTTGGGAGGAGCCTATTGTGATCATGGAGGTTTTAATTGAATGTCTAACCAGCTCATTTACTGCAGAGTCCAAGCCTGTCTAACAATAACACTTTAGTCCGTCATACACACTAATTTACTAATGACAATTTTAGTAATTCACCGACTTCTCCAACATCAGGAAAGAACATAATGTGTTTGCTTGAACTGTGTCCAACACAACAATACCAACTATGACCACTGGGGTACAACTTAGCTTTCATATTTATTGGAGACTCAAGAAAACAGAAGCGTTTAATCAAAACAGTTAATTATTGTTTTACAGTGTCATCAGATTGTTAAGGCAGTTAACATTATGTGGTGGCAGTGATACGGTGCATGTGAAAGCAGAGTAGTAAAATGTGCTCCTTTTCAAATTTTGTGTGTGGCCTTCACTATGGTTTCTGTGCTGTTCTACAGAACATTTTATAATGTTATTGCCTAACTAATAAAAGCTAAGCTGTGTGATCCCCTTTGTTGCCTATTGATATTAATTTTTATGTTTGTGTCTTTGTGTTTGTCTGAGAGAGAGATGCAGAGGAAGAGAAAGAGAGAGATGGTGAGATAATGTAATTGTACATTTGGAGTATATTTGAGGCTAAGTAAAATGGAGCGCCAAGCAGATAAGAAGCACTTCGACAGCACAAGGCTCCTATGCACATTCAGCAAGGCACAAAATAGCTCACAGCATCAGTGCCAGGTTTTTCCTGAGGTAAATCAAAGTTGGAAGCATCTGGCTCATTTCAGGAAAGGGTAAGAGCAACCCTTTCTATCACATGCAGCTTGGTAACACAACACAAATTAAAGACAGAGCATCTGACTACATCACTTTATTACATCTGACTATATATTTTCTGCTACAGGGGCTGAGAAGCTGTCGTGATAGCCAGGATTTTTTTGCTCTCTTTGAGAATTGAGCCAATTATGCTGCTACATTTCACAAAGAATTTTCTTTGCACTAGAGCCTAAGTGGGAAGTATTGCTGCTAACAGACATAGCAATGTTTACGCCAGCGGCTGTATTAGAGAAGTGGAAATTTAGAAGTGTAATTTCACTTTACAATTAGACTGTTGAAGAGGCTAAGGGGGCAAAACGGGAATTATTATGAGATGTGCTGTGTGTTTCTTAGATAAGAAACTAAATTAATGTTTACTGACAGGCTTTTAATGTTCTAGCAAGTCAATTTTCTCGTTAGATATGATGTGTTATCAATTTGAGCATTGAAATGATAGTTCTGACAAAACAGGCTTTTCAGGATTGTTTAAACCCATGGGACTCTATCAACGTCTATCTTGGTTTAGCTACAACGCTATTGAAAGGATAACATTCAATTATTATCATAACAATACAGATATATTTGTCACCATTTAAAAGCCAAGTCGACAACTTTGACGTAACACCATGTCCAGATTTGTCAATCTATACGAGACTTGTAAAGGATAGTGACACAATGACCAAAAGCGATACCTTTTTTTTCTTTCGTTTTCCTGCCAAAAAAATCTGATTTATTTTTTGGGGATCTAAACACAACCTGAATCAGATGTCCCTGTTTGGAGAGGAAACAAAGAGATTCTTAATTTCCAGCAATTACATATGAGTGGCATGCCAGAACTTGCATGGCGCATGGAGGAGAAAGATAAAGTTGTTTTTTTTGGCAAATGTCCTTGGTACTGACTGAGCGAGGGCTGGGTAATCCGCCTGTTGTTTCCAGGCCGCACGATTAGCCTCCTAGGACCCCGGGCCTCCACGTTCCAATCACACACTGCTCCCATGTAGATAACACTGGCTCAATTCACCCTCACATCTACTTATGGCTAAATTGACTGCAATTATCAGGACTTGGGGGGTTGTTATTGCCTTCTTTTATTTGCACACACTGACACACACATAAGCCCCGGCGTTTCCTTAATGGAGGGAAATGTTAGGCTTCTCCCTGTGGCTCCTCTTGCTCGACTTAAATCCTCAGAAAGAGAATCACAGTCAATGTTTTCTTCCCCCCTAGGCTATAATTGACTGCGTAGTCAGGTATTGTATAGTTTGGTTTTACAATACCAGGATGATGCTCTAAAAAGTGAGCACAGAGGCACTGAATGTTAATCTTTATTTGTATTTATTTTTTCTACACTGATTGACACACAACCAAAGTAGCCAACCAATGGCTGTACAAAACAGGCGTCAGTGAACCCAAAGCTAGCCGTCTCCTGCAGGGACATGGTAAACTCTCCCTGGCTGGTATTTACAATACCATGTTGATGGGCTGAAAAGTCAACACATATGCACTGAATATTAATCTTTATTTGTATTATTATAAAAAAATTTTTTACACCGATTGACACACAACCAAAATAACCAACCAATGGCTGTACAAAAGTCAGTGGACCAGAGCGAGCCATCTCCTGCAGGGACATGGTAAACCCTCCCTGGTTGGCATTTACAATACCACGGGCCACCCCTCGTTGTCATTCAGCACAAGTTCACTGCATTTGACTCTGGTAACTGCACCAAAAACAAACAAAGAAGAGGGCATGACCCCCCCAGTGTCAGCCATCATGTGGGAGGAGACAGGGGTGTGAGGGTTGCGCTTCTGCTCTGTTCCTCGTCCCCCCAGAGAAGGCAGGCTGCCAGGTGGAAGGCAAGGGAAACAAGGATGGGGAGTGTGTGGGAGGAAGGGGTGAGACCGTGACCCTTTCTATCAAAACCAGGAGATGGAAGTCACCTGCAGTGGTCTGCCGTGGGTGAGGACAGCAACTCTGCTGTCTTGTCTATCTGAAAATAAAAAGCAGCCGGTCAATATTCCGGTGTGCAGGAGGGCACAGCCAAAACAAAAAAAAAAAAAATAAAAAAAATAGGAGGGGGGTATTATTATAACCTATCGTTTCTGACAAGCTGTGTGTGTGTGTGTCATGAAAATATTTTCTGTGTCACATTTGTATTCTGAATTCTGTCTTAGATTTTTCTTGCCTTCACCCAAGCATGGCATTTCAAAGGATACATTAAAACAAAGCTAATCCATAGAAGTAGATAAGCAGGGTGTATTGGAACCAAATAAAAAGGATACGTCTTTTATATTAGCGGGCAGTAAATATACAAAGCAATAACAAAGTAACCTTCCATACCACAAGGGTTTCTAAATCTGTTGATATCTGCAATATTATCAGGCAAAAGTGAATTATTAAAAGGATTAGTTAAGGTGTTCTCCAGCAACAGGTATGTGGACCATGTACTACTGTGTCCAGCATATCCAAATGTTCTGATAACCTTTCCAGAAAAGATGTGATTTACCATAAAGTAGTGAGTCACTGTCGGCCTCCTCGTGTACATATGACAACCCAGTGAACAATCATCGGTAATCATGAAATAGCCCCAAAGTACTGCTCTATTTCAGTATGAGTGGGCAGACTGTAGGGGGCAATCGCTCTGTGAGTCGGCCAACCGAGAAATGGTCATTAAATCATGCAAATCTGCCTTTTGGCCAAAGGAATTTCATGGTCAAAAGACTGACATTTTGTTTGCATAAAAGTTATCACCATTATGAGATATTCGTTCAAAAGAGAGTGGTTGTTTTTTTTCTGTCGCTCTCACAATATTGTACGCACAGAAAACATTTTAATCCCACCTGAAATGCTGAATCAAAAGTGTGCCACAGGCTATCCTGAGCTACCTGACCTTTTGGAGAAATGAATCTGTGATTACCTTGAATAGAAAAATATTGAAAGCAGTGTTTATTTTCCCCATGGGTCACAATCTCTAGTTCGAATTAACAAATAGCAAATACAAACTTGAAACATGGCTTTTAAGTTCCTCTTTGGTTGTGATGGACAAATGTCCTGCGTGAGGGAGAACAAGTTTGTTACAGTAGTGAAACGTTCTATTGACCTTTAAAATGGCGAATGCGTGACTTGGATTTTGGCTATTCTGCAACTTAAACACGATATTTTAAATCCATCTGAATTATTTTAGCAAACCCCTCCCCCACCAAAAAGTGTTTTGAAAGAAAGGTCAAATTTTGCACTCCATCAATTTGATTTCTGGTTCATAAAATGCACACTGCAGACAACTATGTAAAAAAAAATACATTCACAAAAGTGCTTTTAAATGGGGAGACATGTTGTCTGTTATGTTAACCAATTTTAAAGTTATTAAATTTTATCAACAATTTGAGCACTCTATTTTTTTTTGAGTGAATTAAGAAAGCTGTTTAGGGAAAAGGTGGTGCTGTGACTTTGTCAACTTCTGCCAATCATTTTTTATTGGTATGTCAGTTTATGGCAGGTAATTTACAGGCAAGCTAAATGTTAGCATCCAGCAAATCTGCAGTATAATTGTAAGCTTTTTTTCCCTGCATGACTAAGTTTTCTGCACTTATTTTTTGTGTTTTTCTTTTGTAAAACTAAATGCTAATAAATCATTACCCAGTATATAGAGTGCGAACAGTATTAGTATAAATGACAGTCTTAGGATAAAAGCGACTCTCCCTGTAGGTATAATTAGGTGAGCAGCTGCCACTGCAGCCCCTATAGAGAAAATGCCACAGGAAAGGCCCCTTCCCTGTGGATACCCAAGGAGAGATAATTGGTGGAACATTCATGTTCCGAGTTGAGAACAATTACAGCTATTGCTTTAGCTATCAGATCTGATACACAGGATGTTGAACGCTTTTGACATAAACAATGTTTGCTTCCAGCAGGTGATATTGTAGTTAATAGATGACAATAATGTTTCGATCCTAAATATGTACATTGTCTGACCTTTGGCAATCAAAACATTCAAATAATTAATGTAGATGTTTTTGTAGGGCAACATATCTGACACTTGGAACACTTGGAAGCAGGTTACATGTTTTCATCGAAGCAGTTATTGCCAGACAATTACAGGATGTTGGGTCACATTGTTAGTACAGTGACCAACCACCTCAAAGAACAGACTATAGCGTTGTTACTAATATATTAATACTCCTCTAAACAGCAGTGTAACTTGCCCTAACAATCAGTAAACAAAATAAATATTCCGTGCAGAATAGTGTCTCAGCCAAGATTACTACTGCCTGTAACCATGCTGCTGACTTGATCTCGCTTCACCGCTTGCTCTTTTTTCAAACACACAGTTGGCTGCGTGTACTTTTGTGGTAGGATGTTTTTAGTAGAGTATTTTCAGCAGATCCTTGTGTGAATACTACGGTACAAAATAATGGGTTCTGAGTTGATGAAAGTTGTAGCTTTAGTTTGCGCATGAAAGACCAATACTCTCTTCCTTCCACAGATAATTACAATAGTCAATACAAATTGCAATGGTTGAGGGGCGGAGGTTTTGTAGCTGATGTCCATTGCAGCCTAAAATGGTAAATAGTGGGCTATTCACAATGGGGAAAAAAAGACTGTAGGTTGTAATTGTGAGAGTGATTACAGCATTTAAATTGTGGGCACCCTTTACAGAGAATGAAAACGACCCCCGCCATTACCTGGCCGTTGATTGGTCTCTTCTCATCCTCAGTAAGTTCATGTTCTCTATAAAGCTTTGATTGAGTTGATTGTATAAAAGGAGACGGCTGCATCCTACTCAATGTAATCACACTAAACAATGGTTGTTTGTACGTGACACATCCCAGAATATGGGACACTGAACGCAGTATGCTTTGTTATTGGTCTTAAATAGATGTCCTAGACCCTTTTTTTTTTAAATGAGCGGATGTTCAATTATCTCCTTTCCCTGGCAACAACAAAAGAGACGAAAAAACAAATCACAATAAAGAATAGTATCAACAGGTATCTTATTTTAAGAAATGTGTTACGCAATACATTTGGTGCAGCTGCATTTGCAGACACATAAACAGAAGTTGGCTTTGTTTTTGTTTGTGACTAGGACGTTTGTTTAAAATGTGTGTGTGCATCACATCTGACATGTTGCCAAATAAGGATTTGTGTTTACCTGATGACCTTAGTTTCTCTAGAGGTCATCTCCTAAATGCCTTTGCCATCCCATGGCACCATCAGTCATGTGCGTGCCAAACTGTCACATCAACTCTTCACACAAAACTAAACTATATTATGCTATTGCATCAGTTACACAGATAATTATCATTTGCAGAACTTGTCGTTTCTCCTCCGTCACCCTGTTTCTTTTCTTCTATCTAACCATCCTCTCCTGCTCCTATCATTTACCTGTTTCTTTTGTCCAATACCCCCCCCCCCCCCACACACCTCT
>JAVQIZ010010841.1:0-10000 GCA_036023535.2 Galaxias brevipinnis | reverse complement strand
TCTTCGGGGTTTACAGATTAGACTTTGGATAATACTGTTTAGGCCAGGAATATGCTGTTTGCTGCAGACTCCAAAAGAGCATTACTTCAGTGGCCCTAATAATAGACTGCACGCAACACACTTGAACTGAGTAATTACTTATGTACACATCATTATAGGAGCCACAGAAAATTATGACATTTTGTAAATCCACATTATTTGTAAATCAGGAAATCGTTGCGTAATACAATGGGATCCATTTACATTCAGGAATACTGACAACTGGTGTCATTCCTCACTGATTTGGGTGTTGGTTGGGATTTCACTGATGGTGCAGGCAGGAATCTCCCTTTCCCCTTTAAACTGCATGCTTTCCTTTACCCATTAGAGAACAATGCATCTTCTCTGTTCTCTAATGTAACAACGTACGGGTGATTCTGCTCGGGAGTTATCCTGAGCGCGCGTGTGTGTGATTGTGAGCGTGTGCGAGTGTGTGCGTACTCCATGCGTGTTAGCATGCCACGCATCAGTCATTGGCTTCCATGACCATTGAGCACAATGTCTTGCAGTATGTTTGGGCTGGAGCTGGGACAATTTGCTGATTGTCTGGTGTGTCTTCTCTTCTTCCCCCCCCCTTCTTCGTGTCCACGTTTTGACTACAATCAGGTTTTCTTCTTGATCCTTCAGTGAGCCAAGGAGCAGCGTACAGTCCGGAGGGGCAGCCAATGGGCAGCTTCGTGCTGGACGGCCAGCAACACATGGGGATCCGACCAGCTGGTAAGCCCCGTCCCAACCGTACCCTATCCTACCCTCCCCTCCCCTACCCTACCGTACCGGACACTACCCTAACATACCCTCCCCTCCCCTACACCACCCTACCTTACCCACGACATACTAACTACACCAGTCACCCTACCCTACCCACGCCATGCCAACTCTACACCAGTCACCTAGGTTACAGGATAACCAGCACGCACCAACCTCCCCTGCCTCTAGCCCCCGAGTCCAACTGACAGCATCGTCAAGTCAATACTAACCAATGTCACAAGACCACGGACAATAGCTCCAGACCCTCAGTCCAGTCCCTACACCTCTCGCCCTCCACCCCCTGACCTTCTGCATTCATTCGCCGTACCACTGCTTGACTGCTGCTAGCTATGCTTATCTACCTTCTCTCTCACTAGGGGGAAAGTTAGCTTTTAACATCTTTCTAATCGTGGGGCTTTTGCACCAATCAAAACACTTAACTCCATCACTGTAGTGGCTGCTCCTGCTGTTTCCTGTCCACTTCCCACCCCCTCTGTCATTTTCTCTCTCTCTCCTTATAACCCACTTCCTCCCTTCGTATCCTGTCTGTCCTCTGGCCCATCTGTGATTTGCCTTCCTGCTAAACTGTCTCTGGCGTTTCTCTCCTCTGTCCAGGACCTATGAGTGGAATGGGGATGAATATGGGCATGGATGGGCAATGGCACTACATGTAACCTCCATCTTGTAAAGCAAAACGCAAAGAAAAAAGGGGGAAGTAAGTACTGGGCTCTTTTCTCCTTGATTTTTTTTGTTTGTTTTTTTTCTTCACTGCCGCCATTCTCTTTTCACTTCACCACAATTCCCATGGCCACCTTCCACGTGGTTTTACTGGCGGCGTCACACCCCGCCCCTAAGTGAGTGGTGGGTAGGTCTGCTTTACTGTGGTGCTGCAAAGGGACGGCGGCGAGGGGGGGGGGGGGGGTTTGGCGGGTTAGGGTAGGGTGAATAGGCAGACTGGGATTAGTGGAAGCATGCCGCAGTGCCTTCTCTTGGTGGCCCTGGGAGAACTGGGGAGGCGAGGGGAGGGGAAGGGGCGACTTGTGGCGCCACGCAAAACACAAAACGACAAGAAAAAGAAGGGAGGAATAACTAAATAAGTAACAACCCAACAACCCAGCCACGGCGTGCACAAATGTATTTATCACAACAGCGCCATCACTCCTCCCATCTCCCGACAGCCAATGCAAATGTTGGACATTTAGGGAAAAAATAACATCTCCAGGGGCAGGGGCTGACGGGGAGAAATTAAGCAGGCTCCAGTGAAGCGATAAAGAAGGAGAAGTGAAACTGTCCTCCGAGTGACATAAATCTGTCTGGCCAACGATTGATGCCCAAATTATCTTATATGCAAAGACGGCGACGCCGCAGTACATTCTGGTCCCTGGGCGAGATGTACGGGCTGTGGGTGACACCGCCGATCCTTCACTGGGGGATTTGGGCTGAGCCTTGTGGAGGAAAGAGGTGGGGTGGACGGGGTGGACGGACGGGGGAGGGGGGGGGGGCTTCGTGTGTTTTGATTATGTTTTACTGAAGGGGGGACAGTTTAAAGAGAGAGCGACAGAGAGAGGAGTAAAAGGGTACAGTCAAAAGCCTCACAGAAGTCACACAGTCAAGAGAACAGACAGATAAATCTAAAGGGGCCAGAGAGATTCACCAATAGAAGTGTATAAAAGAAGGGGGGGGTCTCTCGGTCTCTTTCACACTCAGTTCCCACCCTTCCACCCAGGTCCACGTGCGTTTACACGAACACACACACACACACACACACACACACAAACACACAACAGAGACACACATACGCACTTGCACACACACACACACACACACACACACACACACATTGGACCACTGAGATGCTCTCTGACCATCTAAATGCCACTGGTCTGATTAAGCCGGCCCCCCGTTAGTGCCACAGTGCTGACATTTGAGAAATCAAGACATATCACATCCCAAAGGCAGCGGGGCACCAGAGATTTTATTTAACACCTAAACTCCTATGCCCAATGAGGCACAATATAATAACACTTAGGTTGATTAAAAGAACCCTCTATATGTTAATGCCCACTGGATTCTCCAAAGGGGTCATCTCAGCGATTCTGCCGACAGAGACCATTTCACCTCTCTTTTCTTTTTTTCTCGCTCGCTCTCTCGCTCTCTCTCTCTCTCTCTCTCTCTCTCTCTCTCTCTCTCTCTCATCCCCTCCTGTCTGCTCTAATGGCGTCAGAAGCAATGTTCCCTAAAACAGCCACACAGAGACAACATTTGCTCAGCTTGGCTAATTCTTAACATAGGCCATATCATTTTGAGACTACTTAATTATGCAACATACTGTACTTTATGCTTCATGACCAATTACATTAATAGCCTAATACGGCGGAATATCGTCCTCTCTTGATTTGATTACGCCGCCACACAATATGGTATTCCCCACTTAATTATGGCCAGCCATTGAGCAGGAGTGCTGTGTCATGGCGGCCGTGCTCAGACAGAGAGAGGGAGAGGCAGCTTCAGGCTCCAGTCATTGTCTTCACATGGTTTTACCACTCGTGTTAATAAAGGAGGGAGATGGGGGTGGGGTGGGGGTGGGGGGGGTAGATCTACTTAACAGAATGACTACAGCTTACAAGACTGGAGATTACCAGCTTACAGTGTCAAAAACATCTGCTGGCCCTTTTTTAACCGGGAGCCGCTCCAGGTTGTGTGGAGGTGAGGGCGATCCGCTCGCGCCGTGGACGCCCGGACACATTTTCCTATTTGATGACCTCGGAGAGTGAGGTTTGAAGACACCGCCCCGACATGTGCACTGGAAGTGAACGTGACATGGGGAGGAGGGGGGGGGGCGGCACGTTTGAAAATGGCGCAGCTTTCAGCCAATGAGATTGGTCATTAATCTTGGCCTATGCTGTCTGGGTTTTTTTTTCCCCTCTCCTCCCCTCACCAGAACCCTCCAGTGTAATTTCTTAATTGCGGTGTACTAAGGTGAAGGAATGCAGAGAGTGAGCATGCCTGGTGACCTTGCAGTGACCTTTCCCCCCTCTCCCTGCTCGGGGAAAATCCCCCAGGGGTTCACATTACAAAGCCGGCCAGCCCAAACCCAGGCCCCTGGCTCCAGCAGGACCAGGGGCCTGCTCTCCCCCTGCCTTTCCCCAGGGTCTAGGCCCCTCTGCCAGGCATGTTCCCATAATCCAGTCCCAGGCTCCAGGAACCCCATCCCCCAGTGCACCACACCCCCTGAATGTTTACAACCAGCCGCCTCCTGGATAGTTTCACTGCATCAGGGAGGATGTTCAGTGCCTCTATAGCCTAGGCACTGTGTGCCACAACATGCTGGGATCACCCCGCACAAGAAGGGTGTCCTGCTCTTCACCTGCAGGGATATCACAATACTCTTTGACTGTATCCCCATGGGTCTCTTCTCTCTCTACATCTCTCTCTGACTACGTTTAGCCCCCATTATTTTTGCTGTCATGCCACACGTCTGGCTGTCTCTGTGCTTTAGCTGTTGTTGTCATTCGTCTCCAAAATCGGCACTCCTCCAAATCCACCCCTAAAGAAAGTGCTCTTATATCGAGTCAGAAAAGCAAGCGTTAGAGCACTATTCTTAGATGTGGAGTGTTGTGATAGTTAACCGAGGCCTAAATTATTTCATAACTTCTTTAAAGGGTTTCTAAATCAAATATGTTCACAGAAGCACATCCCCATGAGAGAATGCCTATTGGGTTTCTCACTAAATTCACCAAGGGGAATTGAGTGTTCCGCTTGTAAAAGTATTAGCCAGCGCTGTTCCAAGTCAATACCAAGGGTTTGCTGCTGGGAGTTTTCCCCTGCAGTTCTCCTGTGGATGACTTAGCATCACATTCCAACCTGACGACTGACTACAACTCCATTGGACGTTGCAAACCACTCCTCAGCACCTAAAATAGCCCAAAGCAATCACTTTGTTATTTTGCTCCCAGAGACAAAAAGGTCTTCAGTGAATAATCTCGAGGAATGTAGGGTTCTTATACACTGGTGCACTGACCATGACCTCCATTAAACAGAGGGTGCATATTAGGAGAAAGCTATGGTTCTAAGATTAAATTATTTGTTTATGCCAATACTTATATATCTTCCTCTCTGTCTCTCTCTCTCTCTCTCTCTCAGGTCTACCAGGCATGCCGGGGGAGTACGTACCTCAGAGTGGTCCTATGGGCATGAGCATGGCCCCGCCCAGTTACACCCCTACCCAGATGAGCCCCCACCCCTCAAAGCTCAGACACGGACCCTAACTCCACCCCTACCTGTCCGGACGCCCCCCTCACGCCCACCTTCCCCACCACCACCATCCCCAGCACCACCACCACCACCACCACCACCACCCAGCCATGCTGATGCACAGAGGACCCCCCTCACACCCAGGAATGACCATGTCTGCACAGAGCCCCCCCTTGCTGACCCCCGTTGACCCCAGCGTCGGAGGGCAAGGCCTGGACATACATGCCCAATAGTATAAGGGAACTTTATTACCACGACGACGACAACAGCAGCAAATAATAAGAGAAAAAAAAATGATTGAGAAGCATCAACAACTACAGAAACCTACAAGCGAACCCTTTTGGCCACAATTAGACACTAAAGAAACAGAATTTCAGATGAGCTGTGCTGACTCTCTTTTTTAACTTGTCAATTTTGTTACTTTCATCCAATGGAGGACCAAGCTGACAAAAACACTCTTTGTAAAGTCTTGGGCTTTTGTTAAAGATCAACAGGATGTTTCAACGTACAAGTGTGCACAAAATGGACACGCGCACGCAATTTAAAAAATCACATCTACACACTTACACATACACACGTCCAGTGTACTCTCATGTGATGCGTTTGAACGCCTCTAAACTGAAATCACTCTGGAAGATTTAAAAAAAAATAAAAAAAAGAGACAAACAGACTCCAAGAGTTATAACTACTGTAGTATAAAAAGTATAGAAACTAAGTTAAAACTTGTGCATTTTTGTTGATCACACCATTTATGTTTCCTGAGCTAGTTCTAGAATTAAAGGTTAACCCTTTCTCTCACACTGTGTGTGCTCCTTCCTGGAGAAGAAACTGTCTCGGCGGCGGCACAGCACTACATATACGAAAAAGAAAAAAAAAAGATGGAACTTGAAAAAGCTCCAAATGACAGAGGGCAATCCAAACCTGTCTCCCCATAAAAACAGGGCATGATGGGATAGGCTGCTAAATGATATCTGATTTCTCCAGAAGATTCAGTTTGAACATTTTTCATGCCCCCTTTCTTCTTTCTTTTTCGTTGGTTCATGAATGAATGTTGCCCTGTAGGTTTAAAAAGAAAAAAAAAAGTTCTTAGTTTGAAATGCCCAAGCACTGGATTGTGTTGGTTTTATACATTTTTATTTTATTATTATTATTTTTTTTTTTGTATCCTGGACTCTCAATGCTCAGAGCCTATTGAAGGAAGCTTAATAGTGGAAAAGCAACATCCTACAACGCTTCTTTGCCTTTGGATCAACTTACTTGCCATAAGGACAATACCGACACAATGGTGGATTCTGTGGCACTTGATAAGCAAATGATGGTTGATGCACCAAAAAACCTAAAACAAAAAAACACAAAAAAGAAGAAAAAAAAAGAACTTAAATTATGAACTCAAAGCTTTTGGGAAAAAGCTAAGAGAATATTGTAACAAACTTCGTACAGAGTTCAGTCTATTAATTGTTTCATGTTAGATATTTTATGTGTTTACCTCAATTGAAAAAGAATGTTTTTGCTAGTTTCAGATCTGCTGTGGCATTGATATTGTATGTCCATGAATTCCTTCCTTTTTCAGCACGTGTTCCTCACTAGGTGATAAAATGCCGTCTCCCTAAGCTTTGTCAAAATTACATTAAATACTTGTATGAGGACTGTGACGTAATGTTTAAAAGGTGTTCAGTCACAAATGCTGTAATAAATATTTCATTTTTGATTTTTGTTAGATTTTTGTGTGATTAACTGTTTTATTAGCCAAAATAGCTTTAACCTCAAAGCTACTTGCAACGACAGGTAGTAACTATAATAATTATATTGATTTTTTTAACAAGAAAACCTGGAAAATGTTCCAACTGGTTTTATGTGAGAGTTTAATGATTTTTACATCTTGGGGTAAAGGAAAAATAATCAAATATTATATTACGTATTGTAGGTCTTTGACCTGCTGTTGCACCCAAACTGAATTTGTTTGTATTCTAAAAGCAGGGTTGAGATATGGCTGATGGGCAATACTTTCATGCTTACAAATGTCACCAAACAGATAATAGCATGTGCAAATAATGTGCAAATAGGTGTGAAGCATTTGTGTTTACCTTACAGTCTCAGGTTATGACATATAATTGGTTACAAAAACATGCAGCTGATTTGCAATCACCTCAGTTCAATCTCAGGCCAATATATTAGCTTCAGACAATAGGCCATGGATTTGTCTCCTGTGCCACGGCTGATCCAACAAAGTCATTATAATAGGCATTGGAAGCCGTTGAATTTCCACCGCTTTACAGCGACCCCTGCCGTCGTAATCTGACAAACGCGAAAGGTTATGACTATCTTTGATATCTTTTTGCTTGTGTTACCCATCGAACTATAAAGGTGTTACCCCGCGGCGATAGAAGTCCTTAACCAAAAATGACAGCGTCACTATCTGGCCGCAAAAAAAATGTGTCCTTCAAACAGCGTTTGAGAGTTGACTGTTGGCTTATCTCATTCTCGTTCATAATGAATATATAATACAAATACAAACTTTATTATTATCTTCCCAATAACGTATGTACAAATATATATATAATTATACACAATTCAGCGAACCGTAATACATAAATAGTATATACTGTAAGTCATAGATACATAAATAATATTTATTTAGAACGATACCAATGATATTAATAATGATACAAGTTGGCATTTTAAAAATATTATTTTGGAGATATTATTATGAATTTTATTAAATACAAATTTTGTTTTTTGACAGTTGTAGAGTAAACTAATAAACCACTTATTTCACTCATTTGGGATGCAGGTCCATATTGAGTGGCGGGATATTAACTATAAAAGTTATATTTACTGGGATAAAATAATCTGAATTATCAAGGTTTTACGGTATATGCATTTAGTTCTTCTTTAGTTTTTTGAGAACTGATTTGCCTTTTTTGGTTTTGTTTTGCCATATCTGCTTTCGGCATACCAAGAATAAATCTAAAACATAATCTAATTTAATCAAAAATCTAGTACGACCTATTTGAATTTGGTTTTGTTATGTAGTTATGTTAAGACACGTTTAATTTACATCAAACGATTAGTCTATACATTTCACAAAAGTATTACTATAATAGGGCACAAATAACTCTCAAATAAATTTCCCCGAAAGGCCTATAGGTCTAAAAAAAAAAGGAAAGAAGGATTCTAGTGTTTGAACGGGAATTTCTGAGATTGTGTGGCCTTCAGTTTGTTGCATGAAATACTATTCGTGTTTAGTTTCCATTATTAACAAACCATTTGATTAATTTACCCCCCAATTGAAATGTTAGTTTTTAGATCATCCTATTATGTGTATAACATTGAAAAAGAAGGCTTCCGTTTTGTGTGGAGATTATCTGATGAAAAGCAGAGAAAACGGCAGGATTATTGTTGATGGGGGATTTTAATATTAATAGTTTTTTTTTTTCTTCCGTTATTCCGTTCACCCTTTCGAGGAGACAGACGGTAGATTGCCTCTGCTGCTTCCCTTTGCCGATTCAGTGTGACAGGAATGATGGATGATCCAGCCGAGCTAAACAACTCCTCCCCTTCATCTCCTCCCTGTCAAAGCTACTTCGGGTACTGCTGCAGGAATAAAATAAGGAATATTCCCCCTGCACTTCTACACAATGCACCCCGGTCTTCCGAGCCCCCCTTTTCCCCATTCATTTCAAGACCCAGACGGTTCGCCTGAAACTAAATTAAATGTCCACATACCCAGTAGAACACGACGCCTCGGTGTGTGTACAGAGGCAACATGTTAATAAACCTTATGATCATATCGGCTCTTATGGAGACTGAAAAGCACCATGGTAAAGTAGGTTATTCGATTCGAAATGGATATGAGGATGAGAGCACAAGAGTTGCGATATCTTTAAATGGACACAAAGTTTATGTTCCTTTTAAATGGCTACTATGAGGCATATTGCGTCTTGTATAGGCGTTGCAGCTGGCCCTTCCGAATTTGCTTGCTAAGGGGGACTTATTTTTATTTTATTTTGTTGTTGGGCTGGTTGCTGCTTGAGTGTGTACTTTCGATTTTGTGTTGCTGTCTTTTTTCACATTTAAGCAGTTTTCTCTCATCTTGCCATAAGGTGTTTCTATGGCTACGTTATGTAGACCCATGTGAGTGGGTCAGAGGCGGGGGTCCCTGGGAGAAAAGGCCGCATTTGGGTGATCATTTATCACTGTCAACCGCATAATGATTCTCCCTGCAGTCCCCTATTGATGAGGATAATTACATTAGCTCAGACTGACTGATCAATAAAGCCCAGGGAAAATGGTTTATTATAGCACACAGAAAAGGCTTTCTGGAGGGGAGGGCTGTTGTTTTGCTTTATAAAACTGGTTTAGTGGGAATGGTGCACGGTACAGAAGCACGGAGAAACTTTACTTTGATGTAGCGTTCGAGAATTGATTTAGTGTATTGTTTTTATATAACTAATTGGTTAAGCTATTGTACAGAATTTGTATTTATTTAAAAAGCCGGTTTATTATCTCAGATTCATTTATGTTGGTTCTAAAAAAGTAAATGTTTGAAGCCCTTGCAGTGTAGTCTGAAAGCTTGAAAAAAGAAAGGTTTGAAAAAGGCCAGTACAATTATTTTGTCAAGAAACTGTTTAGAAAATTCCTTAGTCTTAATGAATGATTGAATGAGGCAATATTCACTTGCTGTATCCTGCAAGCGATAAGGTGCAACCACTTGAACGGAAAGCCATATGTTTAGCAAAATAACAAAAACAACTATTTTTCCTGGGTGTATAGCTTATATACAGTTTTACACTGCAACATAGTTTGGGTTTTTTTGTAGTTGTTTTTTTGGTAATGGAATGTTTTAAATGCATCTACCTACAAAGAACACTTTAATATTTTAGGGTTCAAATAAGTCAATTGGTGTGTATCACTATTGCTGACACTTCGCTCATCCAGTGTTTGTTTGTCTTCATAAGCC
>JAVQIZ010010832.1:0-12506 GCA_036023535.2 Galaxias brevipinnis | reverse complement strand
CACACACACACACACACACACACACACACACACACACACACACACACACACACACACACACACACACACACACACACACACACACACACACACGAGTCAGACTATCCATCAGGTAACCTGCAACAACAGGCTATGTCTGGTGCACACATTTGAAGAAAACTCTACTATAAATAGGAACTTAAGAGCCCTGTCCTGACGTAACTCCCCCGTACCTGCAGGGGGCAGCGGTGAGCCCAGTGGGGCCAGGTCAGCTGCCGACCACACAGCCGCTCCCTCAGCTTCCCTCTGGCTCAGCTCCTCCTGCCAGATGATGGAGCTGGAGTCGGGGACCTTTTCCGCCTCGGGAATGCCTGACCCGGTCACTGCCACCTTTGCTGGACCCGGCTCCTGGTCAGGAGATGGACAGATCAGTTCTTTTGCCATCCCACTTGCGTTTCAGATAAGATGGAGCTTATATATTCTCAGCAAAGTGCTGCTATTCTCTCTATGACAGCAAGGTGGGCTGTTACCTGGGAGGTGGTGGGCTCCACCTTGCGTTTCTTCTTCTGGTTCTGCTTGTTGGTCCGGGGATACACCACCAGCTGTTCGGTCCACCTGGGGAGAGTAGAGGTAGGGCAGAGAACACGGTGAGGACGGCACATCTTGGCATGGTCTCCCACTACTTTACCAGACGTCCACGCACACACACGCACACACACGTACCCGTTGATGATCTCCTTGTTCTCCCCCCTGATGAAGTACTCCTGCTCGGGGGTGACGATGCAGAGGGCGTTCTTCTGGCCCGTCTTGGGCTCGGCGTCGATGACGTCCGTGCACTGGTTCATGTTCACCGTGCCCTGGGGCAGCGTGCTCGGCTGCAGGACAAACCGCACGGAGAGAGAAACTGAACGGACAGTCCTGGCTTTTAAAATGTCACTCTCTGTGTTGTTATACACAATGAGCGGACGTAAAACTAAACACGCCGTGCGTCGTGACCATGCCACAATATTCCAGCAAACACTATACAAGCAAACGATGCAGATATTTCTACACTACTGAAAACGAATGCATATTTATTCACTCCTAAATGACTGCTTACTGTAGAATCAACCATGGACTCGTCAAATCAGCTTTTCAAATAGTATTTTGCGCAGGCTACGTTGCTGAATATACTGACAATTTCTTTTCACTGTCCCAGAAGCCCTTAGCCAGCTATCGTTTGCAGCACGCAAGTGCAGGGACCCCAGTTAATCCGGACCCCAAGTTGATCTAGAAAAACTACGCCTGCCAACTGAATGGAGTGAATGACAACATTGAGAAGCTGGACCAATGCTGCGTTAAGCGTCTGTGTGTGTGTGTGTGTGTGTGTGTGTGTGTGTGTGTGTGTGTATGTGAGAGACTGTCTACACCCAGCATGCTGGTTTGCTAAGACGGCTTTATACATTACCAAAGAGAGTCCATGCTCATGATTCCCAGAGCATGAGGGCCCTCAAGAAAGCTCTGCCGACATGTGATTATAATAATACTTTGCAGTTTTTCCTCCCACAAGGATTTGCAAGGCATCTTTGTCCATCTCTAAAAATGACATAACTAACCCCTTCCATACTTTTGGGACGACAGACCATAATAGTAATGTAGAAACAGTGTGTTTGCTATCACCCAAAACAACCATCAATCAAATGTTTAACAACCATGGCCGACTGGTACCAGTTGCACCAGTTTTAGGAAGGGGATCGCACAATGTCATCGTGATTTGTACCTGTGAGTAAATACTGTCACATTAATCCTGCCTATAAAAAGAAGCCCGTTAACTCTCCCCCCTCTAACCCAGACATGGCCTAGGAAAAGTCTCCTCGGTTCCGATCCTGAAGTGCCTTTATCAGGCCCCTATGCTGGGCCGTCTACTGCCGATGCAAAACAGGTGCTGCTGCTGCTGCTGCTGCCCTCCGCTCCTTTTAAGGCCATTCAGCACAGATCCCACTTTATTAAGATCTGCCAGTAAACCCTGGGGGCTGCCAAATATGGCAATTACCCTGGGTCACACTTAGAGGAACCGGGAGGCTGCGGTGAGGGAGGAGAAACGGGAGCAGAGGGCAATGCGGGGATCTAGCTAAACGCTGCAGAGAGGAGAGGAGGCTGGGAACTGTCAAACAGGGCCTCTGCGTGGCCTGTCAAATTAGCGTCAGCCACGGTGATAGAAGCGAAAGCAGTAGAGCTGGCAGCTTGGGTTCCCTGACTGGCTTTTCGACATGACTTCAATCCAGTCGATCTACATCTACGGGCGTCTAAGACGATATGGCTCCTCCAGTATTTCAGTCTCATAAAAAAAAAACCTTTAGTGGTCGCTAAACCACTTTCTCTCTGTCAGCAGGGTATGGAGCGTTGACGTAAAGCCCTGCAAAGTTCTGCTATAATCGAGTGCCCTAGTTTCCGAGTAGACAATTGCAGTAATATAACCCTCTTGTAGCAAGCTGTGGGGCCGTGCTGCATCTACGGTACTTACTAGACTAGGACAATTGCTGGCACTCTAACAATGGGGCCCGAAAGAAAAACGAACGCACGTTTTGAAAAGCTGTGTACTACAACACTCGAGTCAGATTGAATGCAACAATTCAATGCCACTTGGCAACGTCTTTGTCCATTGAGAGAGTAGAGGTCAGGCAAAGTTGAAGTCAAGATGAAGCCGTTCCCCCAAAATGCTGATCTAAGCAAAGCTCTGCCTGGATTGCTCCCCGACAGTCAAAGTTCAGATTTTGTGACGAGAAGCTGTTCCTGGAGCAGGCAGAGGCACTATGCCCTCGCCAAAACAAAGGGGATCAATCCGCCAAGGCTGCCATTCAAAACCCTGCACCTAAGCACGTTGAGTTTCCTTTCTACAGGAGATTCAATCCCATATCCTCTGATTGTGTCTGCCTTCCATGGGGCCGTCCTCTAATTTTAGAACCGAAGAGGGGGTATTATTAACATTAAGGACTTTCTCACACTCTTGAGCTCAGCTTCTGAAAGGACATGACACCGAAAAAGGGGTTATGAAACGTAAGTAGGTTTAGAAATGGACTGACAGACAACCCGTCAAATTGGCCACAAAACGTTTAAAAGTCATACGGCTCATTGAGCACAACCATACCACTACTATGTTACTTCGAGCAATTATGTGGAAGCGAATACGACACCTTGAGGGGAAATTATAATTGTATGTAGCCTAGCCCATGAGCAAACTCATGAAAGTGAAAAAAAAGGATTGTATATATATAAAAAACAAAAACGGTGGTGTGAAAAACATAGAGACAGCTTTAGAATTAAGTGGAGTACACCCACTCAATAAAAATTATAAATTCTTCTGGGGGTTTTTACGGCTCGAGCCGGTGGCAAGCCCCAGCCAGAGACCACAGCGGAGCAGAAGCTGCTGTTTTATATGGCATATGTGCCTCGACACGCCAGTGCCCTCCATCCCCGGTCCCCCGCCGCTGGAGCTCCCAGCCCTTCAGACAGGAACTGCCGGTCTAGCGGCAACGGCTGCCGTCCCTCCCCTCCCGACTGCTCCCGCCGCGCCAGGATACCTTGAGAGCCGTTAGACGGCGTCCCGGAGACGGCACCTGGCAGACCCGGAGGGACGCGTGGAGGCGGGGCCTGGCTTTGCTGCTCTCAGTTGTTCTGCTGTCAGTTCAGGCCCGTGGCCTCTCGCTTAAATATCAGCAGTATAAAAACGACCTGGCCTTCTCCCGTCACTCTCCTCGCGGACAGCGGCCCTTCCCCCTGGTGGGTGGTCCAGCTTAATGGCTGGTTCAGTGAACGTTGAGCCTCCTCACTCCCGAGCTCTCCCCAGTTCAGCCCGTCTCATTAGTGTCTCCGGCACGTCTTCCCACTGTCACGGGCCTTCTCCGAAACGCCTGAGTTTTATCTAATCTTTTACACGTGCAATCTCCATTCCACAGCGTTGGGAACAGGCCGCTTACAGTAGAGCGCCGTGTGTGGAATGTGTGGGTCTGGGGCATATCTGATGTTTCCCTGTGGTTTTTGGGGGGCTAATGCTAGCTTGTTCTGTCTCCCTCCGTTCCTCCTTTTCTCTCTCTGGTCCTGGGACTGGGAGCCCACTGCAGTTTACCAAATATGGGCATATGAGAGGAATGCTGCTGGAGGATGGAGAGCATCTCTCTCTCTATCTCTCTCCCTCTCTCTTGCTCCTTGTGGCGAAAATAGTACAGCGTTAAGAGGCCATGGCTTCCCAAGTAGAGCACTGGTCAGAATCACCCATGCTCATTTCAGATTCATATCTTTACAAAAAAAAGAAAACGTGTGACACTAAAACATAACCTCAGACAAAAATCTTGCCAAACAGGCTATTTGGAAATCATGAAATCGTCAAATAAAATGTGCGCACTTCCTAGTCTGCTCTCTACCTAACCCATGCTGGGTCGCCACACTCGGGCCTCATTGGTTGGCCGGCAGGAGAGGAATTACTAACAATCACTTCAAGCAGGATAAGTAGACGGCCCTCCTAGACCATATTGGGGCTTTTATGGAGACAGTCAGACAGGAGGAGAATCAGGGCTTCAAGCCTGTGCAATAAACAGACGCTCAAACTACAGTCCCCGGTGATGTCAATGCATTCCAACCTTGGCTCATAAAACACTATGAATAAAACGCAACCGTCATGCAGGAGACATAAAAACAGCCTTATTACACTGGCATTGAAATAACTTGTGACCAGGTAGTCAGAGAGGCATTACAATGCGTTCACATGGCTAAAGGCAGCATCTGAAGAGGACCGTCTTTGGCTTCTGTTACGTGGCTAGCGGGTTGAGGGAAGAGTGTTAATCTGATCACTGGGAACAATGGCATCTCTATCGTTGGTCATTCTGTTCATCAAGCCATTTGGCGACAGTACAAAAGCCAGGGGACATACAAAACAAGCCCAAAGCCCATTCCTTCATTTGGATAAACAGAGGGCTGGCTGCTTCAGTCTCCCTGGCACGGTAGGCTTAACAAAACCAGGACACCACTCATTCTGGCAGGGCGGGAGGAGCGATTTAAAGAAAGAGGACTACATCAAAAGAGAAAGTGAGAGTGAAGGCAAACAGGGGGGTATCTGGTCTATAGAGTTCTACTGCATTGGAGCCAGAGAGAGGGAGGCCACCCAGCCCAGAGGATGTATACATTCATGTAACTCAAAGAAAACATATGTCTCTACTCCAAGCCTTCGCGTAAACATCCCTGGCTTTGACCCGACAGCAAAACATCACCGTCCACGGCTGTTTTGGGAGAACCTCAAATCTGGGGGAGCACAGCGGCCATTTTCCTGCGTCGGTTTTATGGCTTCCGGAGTGTTCCCTGCGCACATCATGAAAGGAGGGGAAGATAATGAGGCTGCCTGGACGTTGGAATAAGCCTCACAATGAGAGGAAAACACAGTTGCACGCCAGCACGGGTGTCACTAGGAAAATGACGACAGCACACACACATACATACACACACACACACACACACACACACACACACACACAATTTCCTCTCTTTGTCATCACTGGCCTTTATCAATCACCACCGAAACAGAGGGAGCCACATGAGAGGCAGCGGGCAAATCCCAGCGACTACTCCTCTTCATCGCCCTAACCCCATCTTGAAATGAGGAGCGAATGTCCTCCTTTCTTCAGAAGAGGAGCAGGGAGCGGGGAACAGCGCTGCGTTCCAACGGGCCGGGCTGTGTGTGCTCAGGCTGTCGCTCCGTCCGCAGCGAACACCCTGGCAGTGTGTGGGCCTCCCTGTTTACACACGGGGACTCTAATCTCCAGCCTGATCGGCCAGAGGGCTTGGTCACCCGTGTCACACTCCCAGGCTACGCACGCACGCGCGCGCGCACGCACTCACATACACAAACACAAACACAAACACACACACACACACACACACACACACACAGACAGAACGGCAAGCTGATTGGACAGCGCAAGGAGACTCCTCGAGCTCTTTCTCAACTTGTCCCTAACCTTTTGTCCTCTGGTTCACCCTCTTCCCCCTGGTCTCTTACAGGGCCCCCCCACCCCTTTTCTTGTACAGTCCATTTCTCACCCATGCCTCTCACGTCAACTCCTCCCCTTTGCTGCGTTGCTAAGTGTTATGGTGGGAGAGGAATTCCTCAGTGTCAAGGCCTCTCCGGTAGAGGCTGGGCCTTTGTCACCACGGTATCTGTCTCTGTGATAAGAACGCGGCACACCAAGCACAGCCATCCCTGCCCCAGGTAGGACTGTCTGATAAGCAATCTACACATGTCACACAGGCGTTGACTCTGTCTAGAGCAGAGATAAACAGAAAGGAGGAGGAAAAAAAAAAACTAAGAAAGAAAGAGAAGCCAGTTCTGTGACATGCCGCGCGCGTCGGCCATTGGCTTACCGATTCGTCCAGGGCAAAGCGCAGGCAGCCGTGTTCGTAGAGCACGAAGAACCTCCGCTGCCATTTCTGCCGGGGGAGGAGTGGGTTATTCCAACTGACAAATCAACAGTGTAGATATGACACAGTAGATACGCTTCTCTAATGCACTTTGACCATCTGTATGACTCCAGAAACGGCTTTGATGGGTTCATGCACAACATTCATATGTCAGACCAGAACACTTCCACAGGTGAAAGTTGACTTAGTCATAAGCTGATATTCTATAACATGGGGCTGTCAGCCATGGTGGGGAAATATGTGTGTAGTGTGTAGCCTGTAACTTGTGTGTAGAAACGGGTAAGGGGAGCGCACACACACCCATCCCCCAGTCCACACCAATACACATGCTCTTACCCGGGACCTCTGCATTGGATTGTCAAAGTCTGTTCCCTCAGGGGCCAGGCACAGCCATCCGCCATAAATAGGTTTAGCCTGTAAAAGAGCAAAACAAGAGCAATTTAGGCAATCATTAAAACTGGAAGAGAGAGGGAGGGAAGTGAGAGTGTGAGGGGGAAGGGAAGGAGAGATAGGGAGAGAGTACGCCTGAGTGAGAGAGAGAGAGAGAGAGAGAGAGAGAGAGACAGAGAGAGAGAGAGAAAACGCCAAACAGCCGTTTGGGATCCAGATGTTGCCTCTGCTCTTTCAGGGTATTTTGAAACCACACAAAATCAGTTAGTGAGCCTCTCTGGTGTAATCAGCTCTGTTTGAAGACATGCTTGAGTGCCTCTCCTGCCCATTTCCTCACAAATGTGGAGCACCAAAACAAAGTTTCCACTGTGAATGACACTGGCTTGTCAGCAGACAGACCTTTCCATCAAAAAACTCCTGAACAAGCCCAGGTCCATCTAGCGGCCACCTTCTCCTTCTGGATGAGTTGGACCACAAACAACTGGCACCCGAAAAAATAAACTCAAAAGTTCTAAACAAGTGGAAGCAATTTGTTCCAACAGACCGGGAGGCAGGCCTTTTAAAATGGCTGCTGTCTGTACTCCCTTAATACTTGGTATCAGGTAAAGCCTTCAGCGTTGAACATGAGCAATCAACTGTCATGCCTGACTTTTTGCCCCCTACTCAAAACCTGTGAAACCTCAGGTAAGCGTCTCACCTGGCATTCAGATTATTAGTGTGCTGCTTCAACATTGACCTTTTCACTCTGCCATGCTGCTACTTGTCAGACATTAATCTATAGGCTGTCATTTTGGCGCTGATGTCTGCAGCTGTATGCAAGTACATAAATGAAGTGAGGCCATTTCAACGTGATTTAAGATGAGAAAACCTGTTGGTGCCGAGATAAGGCCAATCAAATCACAGAGGCAATTTGACAAGAATGACTGATGATATCCCTGGAACGGCTGACTGTCTACGCACACAGACAGAGCACGGCTGAAAACCTGTACTGATCTCTGATAGATTCAAAGGGAGCGCTATGCTAAGAGGGAGCAGCTGTGGCAGAGGCCTGTAGCCTGTTGGCCCGCAGAACCAAGAGGCCTGGAAAGAGCAGTAGACACACCCATGTGCTCATCCTCCACACCCACACACAGACAGATGCACACACACTTCCGTGGTCCTCCCACGAGCCCACAACCCCCTGTGCACGCACGTACACACACACACACACACACACACACACACACACCCACCCACCCACCCACCCCGACCCCCTGCCTTCTCCCAGCTCACTGAGAAGACCACTTCCCTCAGCTCTCAACCCTGGGACCTCCTACCGGCAGTGAGGTTAACTCTCCATTTCCTCCCCGGCACTAGCCAGGGGGCCTGGGGGTCTGGAGGTGAAAGCTTCCCTCTCAAAGCTCCATCTTATTTGATCTAAATGTTGGGTCTGGGCCTTATTCTAGTAAGGGATTAACTCCTTTACCATGACTTACAGTGGCAAAGGCAAACACAGCTGGGTATGTCCCTGGGGGGGACCTATGGAAACAAACAGTGCAGTGTCACAACAGTCACCCAAAACACTAGCATTGGTCACGGTCAGTGGCAGCCTGGGCCTACTAACAAGGTAGAATACAAACTGGACATAAGCTGTTTGGTACAGTCAACACACTTTTCACAGCACTTTCCCTGAGATGGTAGCTTTTATAGGGAATCCTGTAGACTCTATCTAAATGTAAGCACTGTGCTTGGTCACCGGCAGAGCAGCCTGTAACCTGACAGGGGGTGAGGGGCAGAGCAGCCTCTGGGAAACTCTGCTCCACATCCCCGATCCCACACTTCCTTTCCCCTCCCCACATCTCTTACTCCTAAACCCCCATTCCCACCCCCACCCCGCAGTCTCCCTCCCCAAGTCTCCACGACCATCTCATTCCTGCCGCCGGCCTCCCTTTGGTTCTCCTGACCCTCACTCACTCCCGACACATTCCCCAGAGCCTCTTGTGTCTGCTCCCCGACACAATTCGATGAATCTTCCTCCGACATCATACCCTGCCTTCCTCCCACCACCGCTCCCTGAGTTTGCTCTCGTCTGTAGACTAGGGAACACATCAGTGGTAGGCCAGGGGAGGGATTCTCTCTCGTCCTAGGCCTGAACAATCGCCCATGTGACTAACAGCAATTTATGCTTTGGGGTGGGGTGGGGTGGGTGGGCTGGGAGATGTCCTTTTAAGACAAGGCCGTGTAAGCAGCAATAAAATAATCTAACTCCGGCGTCATCTCCCCCTCTTCTACCTTCTATCCTTGGAGTCTTAAACAAAGAGGCTGTTTATATTGGATACTCTTCTTCCGACATTCAGCTCCCTTCCCCTTGGATAACTTTTCCATGTGGGCTATCTATTTCAATGTTACATTTACAGGCACAGTTCTATAAAATAAATGTGTGTGTGTATGTGTGTATGTATGTGTGTGTGTATGAGGGGGGGGTGGGGTGCTGGTACTGGGCCTGCGACTCCTGCTTCCTTCAAGTTTCAAATAACTTCCATCTAAGTTCAGGCTCAAATTCACTTAGCCTAATTAACATTAACAACATTCAAATTGCAGCGTTGGACCATTTTGACTTGCTTATTACGTTTATCTATGTGCAAGACTCTGTGGGTAAAGGCCAGCAAAACTGTACATATACATACTGGTACTTCAGAAACGTATTGCAATAACAAAAGCTAATGGGGGCACTACTGACGTTACATAATAGGCTAGAGATGATTTTGAGGCCAATAGAGTTGGAGTACACTCATAATCCTGCTTTGTACAAGACCCCAATTAAGTATTGTTAATCTATGAACTGCCAAAAAGGTTTCGAAACTGCTGTTGCATATTACTTGGCTGATGAACAAATTACAAAACCACTTCAGAATAGGAGCCTTGAGTGGGAGGGGTGAATGATTGGAGACTCAACACGGGTGCTTAGTGGAGACCAGTACAGTAAGCTTCTCTGGTTCCGTGAATGCCGTCATAAAAGCATCGGGAGAGAGCGTAGGCTAGGGTCGCAGGGGACTCAAAGGAAGTGATGTAAGCATAAGACTGGCTATTCTGCCCCAAGAAGAGTTTGGAAGGGGTTATAAAGCAGCCGCTACACAAAAACTAAGAAAGGAAGACACACAAGTAAAGAAACGTTCCGCAGGGAGACGCACCCGTATCGCAAACATGCACACACAAACACACAGAGGAGTGGATGCTGACGTTGGCGTTTGGCTCTTAAGCCATGTTCAAGGGCCCATCTGGACCTCATCGCCTGGTATCAATTACAGGATACAACAGAGACTAAACCAATGATCTGGCGAGAAAGCATAGAGCTCCTTTCACTTACAACTTCACCAAACTGAAAGACACATAACCTCATAATCTCTTCCACATTCTTCACTTTCCCTTTAATAAGAAGTTATGGTAATGTTGTTCCTCATGAATACATTTTAAAAAGGTGGTCAAGAGACCAAACCAGCATTCACGGTTTTGTTTTTTTGTTTATTTTTTGTTTTATATTAATATTAAGTATTACTTCCCTCTACTTGGCCTAAAATTCGAGTGTCATATTGCTATGATTCGAGCACTTTTTCTATAGCCTCAGCTCCAGTGCCATATACAGACTTTTCATAATCAAATGGCCTATAGTAAATGATATGTCACTGACTGGGAATGAGATGAGAAATTACAAAGAAGTAGGCCGAATCAGTTTGCCAAGAAATAGTCGAACGTTGCAAATAAATAATTGCTGATGGAGTCTGTCACCAAACAAAATGCCCGAAATGGTTGGCTGCCTTCTAGCCAGTATTATCTCAAAGCAATTGAAATTCGACAGATTAGAAAGGACAATTCACATAAATAGTTTACCTGGTTTAGATCTTGGTCAGTCAATAGATGCAATTCTCGTGGTTTGAAGCAGTTCTGACATTTACTTTTATTAAAAATGTTCGCTTGGAATTTCCTGCATGAATTTTCTTTTGCAGTCGACATTGCAATTGTTTTTAGTTCACAAACGTTATTGAACTTGTTTTTGAAGTGAATAATACTCAAATGTGGATAATCCCGTTATTTTCTTCTGTGCTCCTTTTATCCAATTTAGAAAAGGGGCCCATCAATACAAAACATGGTCCTCCAGCGTAGATGGTACATATAAACTGCTACTGCAAATCAGTCCAACTGCAATGTTTAGTTGTGCCCAATTATTGATTTCCAATATAACTGCTGTCCATGAAGCCAGCTAGCCATCATTATGTGATGAATGCTATTCAGTGCATGGCCCGTCCCCACAAAGCGAACTGGGGGCTATAGAGTTGGCTAAATAGCTAGTTAGCTTACAGCTTTTGAGTTAGACAAATCAATAAGAGTTAGCTATCGTGCAAAGCCACAACGACAGCATTTGCCCTACGTTTGCAGCCTCAAGCTCCGAGACGACAGTGCCCATTCGAAAATAACTTGCATCCATTTGAATGGGAAATTTCAAAAGTGAGAGGAGCACCCAGTATGCCAGTTGTTAGCAAGCAAACGCTAGCTACTCTCCCAATGGCAGCAGTTGTTTTATGCGAAGTTTACCCAGTGGTCCTTTGGCTAGCTAGTCGGCTAGCTAACAGCAGGCTAGCAAATAATGAAATCGTCCCTCCTTTAGTTGCAGTTAAAATGTCCAGTATCCAAATAGTTTCCACAGTGCACTTTCAAGTGAGAAACAGTTTGCAGACAAAGCAGCTCTTTTCGTATCACTGATGCTCGAACTGATATTTCGGGAGTAATTCCATAACTAGCTCGCCCATTCCGTGGGTTTATTTTCTTCCTTTTTTTTCAGGCGAGATCTCTCCCAATGGATGGAGCTTGCAAGCTCAGAGATTTGCTGCTGGAATTTCAAAGGATCTCGCGGTAGTAGCTCTCTATCGCCACCCTAGTATAAACTGGTTGATATAATGAACAGACAGTTTTGCTAATAAAAAAAACAACTTTTTCAAGATAATCTTTTGCATGTTATTGGTCTTTCATCACTTCTTAATTTGGACATTTATGAATTGATTATACAGGCAGCACACAGCGATCTCAATCACAGTTCTAATTCATTAATTTATCGTTAATAATTTGTTTGGATTGACCTAGACAAAAACCAACAATAACAATAATTTTGTTTGTTTTTGCTGCATACTAGTTTAGTTCCTGAAGTGTTTTGGGAGTGAGCTCCCAGTCCATCTTCTGTTCTCTTCCTCTGTCAACTAGAGGTATGCCCAAGTGAACAAGCCCAACATTCACGTGTTTTAATGTCTGACTCAGTTTCAGGCTATTTTAAGTGTCCAAAGCCCAGCAGTCCAGCAGACAGATAGACAGACAGAGAGAGGGAGCTGTGTCAATGAACGAGGGACGGGAGAAGGGCTAATACTCTGTTACCTAACTGAACCTGGAAAACAACAGCCATTACCAGTGAAGGATTATCTCCTTGTCCATGCTGTAAGTCAACCAAAAATAACATAGATTACGTGTGTGTGTGCGTGTGCGTGTGTGTTTGTGTGTGTTTGTGTGTGTGTGTGTGTGTGTGTGTGTGTGTGAGAGAGAGAGAGAGAGAGAGATAGAGAGACAAAGACATTGTGTGTGTGTGTGTGTGTGTGTGAGAGAGAGAGAGAGAGATAGAGAGACAAAGACATTGTGTGTGTGTGTGTGTGTGTGTGTGTGTGTGTGTG
>JAVQIZ010010824.1:0-10072 GCA_036023535.2 Galaxias brevipinnis | reverse complement strand
AGTGTGCAATATATGCCATCCTATTAAAAGTAGCTGTGTTTAAATTGCCCAGCAAGACATGACCCTTTACTCAGGGTCAAACTTAGACTTCAAACAATTGTTCATCAGACCTCAAATAGATTTTAAGTGGCTGGAGAACTGCTCTTAAAACCCGTCTTCATTCAGCCAGGTGCCTTAAACATAATTGATTTGCTTTGGTAGTACACTGAGGAGCCTGTGCAGATTGATGTATGCCCGGGGGACACTATAGGGAGGCATCGGTGCCGGCCTTGTTTTTCACATTGTAACTATAATTAAATCCATGGAAAGGAATACTGTTACCATGGGCCTCTCACCTGTGGAATTAATTATCGTCACGCCATTGGAGGATGGCTCACTTGGTTGATACAGACTTCCTCCTAAACAAATAGGAGTGTTGGAGCGTCTTTCTTTCTAAATCTCCTCAAGACCTCTGCAGACACCGTGGACACTGTGCCTTCTAGATACTTTGAAGACAACTTACACAGCATTAAAAGTCATTGGTGGGTAAGAAATTCAACTGTAATTTATTTTATTGGTGCTTATATGTGAAAAGGTCTTTATGTCATCCTTTAAACATTCAACTTTGACCTAATTTCAGTGAGTAAGACACCTGAACCCTACCGTCATCACCATGCCAAGCCAACTGGAGGGAGCCATGGATGCACTTATAACAGTTTTCTACAACTACTCAGGAAACGACGGAGACAAATTCAAACTCAACAAGGGCGAGCTGAAACAGCTATTGAACAATGAACTCACCGACTTCCTAACGGTAAAGATTCAATATTTCTACGTCTTCTATACGGATAAACATAAGGCAGGTTTTTTAAACGTTGAACAAAAATCTTTTAAAGTCAAATTGCCCTTCTTGTATCTCACAAATTCCAATCCAAACCGGCTAGATGTGGTAAATTGGCCCATATATTTGTTATATGGCACATACCATATGTCAGAAGTTATTCAATGTCCCCTTAAAACACGCTGAGGAATAATTTCCCCAGATTGACTGTGTGTTGAACCCTGAATGATTTGGTTGGCTCCAAATGAGAAAGATCCTGACAGTTGGAGCCAAATGGATTTTCTGCTCCCACACATTTTAAGATGGAAAACATCCGGCTTGCATTATGGGGAAAACATGTTCATTATTGGAAATGCCTTGTACTAACTGAGGCATGACCTTTTCAGAGTGTTTGTTTTCCTCAATTGATCTATAGTGAGCAGCAATGATGATGATTTTGGCATATGACGTGCATGTGTTGCGCCCTGTAATTGCTCAGTTTAATCCAAATTAGACAAGCATGCAGTATGCTTATTTAGTTGACAACCTGACACGTCCAATCTTTGTACATCTTGGTTTGTCCTTTTGAGATAGAATTAAATGGAAAGGAGGTTGAGGTTGAGTAAGAGATTGAGAGAGGCAGAAGGATTAAGCGAGATGTCGTTCCATGGCTTATCTTGGTATGACATGTCTGAATGAACCAAACTCTCAGAGAGAGAGCGAGAGTGCATGAAAAGGAGTGTGACCTCTCTCTCCCTCTCTCTCTCCCACTCCCTGTGGATCATAGAAGCCTCAGGTGCTCCAGCAGCATCATCATCAGTGGCCCACTTTGTCTCCAAATATAGACGGCATTGTGATGTCGCCATGTCAGCCCCCACGGGCACTAGTCACCTTAGAGGACAGTAATAGTTTCCTTGTCCTCGAAGCATCGCTTTTGTCGCTGAGGCAATCAGTTCAACACACAGTTCAGGAAACCCCTATGGACCAGTTGCAACACTACAATAAAGACACTTAGGAAGAAAAACACTAAAACTAAGGACCTTGTGGGGGATTGTACAGTAGTGAGGGATATTACCATTTGAACACTTTGCTTTATGCCTGTGAGTCATGTGTGTTTAGGCTGGTGACAAACATTACACGTTTTCAATCTAGAGTGTAAAAATAAAGAAATCATTTAGTTTCTCCATCCTGGAGTCGATTCCTGGAGGGCACTGACAGATGCCAGAAGCAGCACCTGCTAATCAAAGGAAGTTTGTGTCTAGCACTGCTCAACACTACGGTGGGAAAACTGTAGTTTTTATGCTGAGCTTGGTTCTATCTTAAGGTTATATTAGTCACAGTAAAGTTTCAGCAAGAATAACAACTGTTCACTGCTTGCATGGGCACATACAGTATATGATTGAAGAAATAAAATACATTTTGTCAATGCCTATGTTACTAATCAAAATTAAGAAATATTCAAAGAGGTTTATGGAAGGGCTTACCAATGTTTTTATCTAGCATAGTGTGATTTTAGTCAGCCAGAATAACAATGAAAACTTCATAGAAGCCACATGCTTTTAGGGAGGCTTCTGGCTTGGTGAGCTGAGAGATGTTCCTTTGGTTATTGAAATTAATACAAACATGCTTTATATTTGTCTATTTAAGTCTCAGAAAGACCCGATGCTGGTGGAGAAGATCATGAACGATCTGGACACCAACAAAGACAACGAGGTGGACTTCAACGAGTTCGTGGTGTTAGTGGCTGCCCTCACCGTTGCCTGCAACGACTTCTTCCAGGAAGAGCAGAAGAAGAAAGCCAAATAGAGCAACTTGATGTGTGAAATTTTAAGGGGAAATGTTGTGTTAAATTGAACAAGTTATTTTTCACCCGTGTAATTACCAATTTAATATCTATCACACCATTTGTGGTTTACAGACAAGGTTTCTCATTCTCATTTACATTGGACAATCTATTAATACATAACCCTGAAAAGTTATTTTGATGAAAACAGAAAATAAAATGAAAATAGTCTCTTCTACAGCAAACATTAGTGGTCATAAATAGTATTTGACATGTTTATTTTCATTTCCAATCAAGGATTTTAAATGAATGCTCTTAAGCCAATGCAGCTCAGCCAGTTTATTGTGCCTGACTATAAACTACTTGTTTAGGGAACGCTGAGGCTTTGCCAAACATAAATGGAAATGTTGACTGACTCCCAGATGTTGTCACAATACCCTTAGGACTAACACAATGTTTTTCTGTGTCAGTGTAATTACTGTAGTGGTAGCTTAGATTCAGTTTGATTTTGTCTACTGCTTCAAGGGTTTTAGCATTCTTATGTACGCAACAACCACTGTTAAAACATTTTGTCACAATATGTTTTCCTAAAATATAATGTTGGTAACATTGTACTGTGACATCAACAATAAATGTAAGCTTTCCAATTACTTTGAGTTACGATAACCCTGTGTGCTGAACGATGCTTGCCTTTTATTCCTCAACTGGTAGAGCATTTTTCTGTCTCAGTAGAGTTTGTCATTAGTACCTTGAGGCATTGATGATGCATGATGACGCAATGCCGATTAAACACCTGGGCCCAGCAGCATCTGTCAGTCAAATACCAAGCTGAAGCCTACTTCAGTGATGTCTGGGGGGGCGGTAATTGAGTGTGATAATCATCTGTGGGATGGGGTGGTATAATTATCAGCGAGTCTTTGGGAAGATCCAGTTAGTCACAACAGTCCTACAAATACCGTTTGTTTGATTGATTTCTGTAGTGAATCAGAAGTGCATTTTCTTAGAGAGCCTCATTCTACAGTTTGTATTTTTTCAATGGATTTTGTCATCCCCTCTTGGTGAGTTTGCCATTATCTCTCGGTCTCTTACTGTCCAAAGGATGTGTTGACTAGAAGGAGGCCATATAAGGTGAGTGGCAGTGGTCCCTGGTTGTCGCTATCTGTGGCACACCTGGCATTGTTGTCCACCTCTGTGAGTGTCAGGAAATTACAGTCATCCCAGATCTCCAGAGGATGGCGCTCCGCACAGGAAGGCTGGCCTGGAGGCGTTCCTCCTTTGGAGACAGCCCTTTGTCAAGGGACAAAGCTAGAGGTCACCGATCAAGAGAGGTGTTTGTCTGAATAAACCACACACAGACACACGGTCGGGCGGACCCAGACGGGGATGAATGAGACAGGTTACTACGGGCATGCTACAACAGGCAGTTCATCATAGCGACAGACGGACGTCAAGGAGAAAACCTCAGCCATTAGAAAAGAACAGGAAGGTCTGCCGTGAGCATAGGAAAAGACAGGAGAGAAGAATGTAGTCTCTGGCCCCTACCGTCTGCCCCACCTCACAGAACTGGAGGGAAACGTCATGAGGAAAGAAAAAAGGGAAAGTGATACGGTTGGAAAAATGAAGGTATATAGGAATGAATGAAAGAATGCATGGATGAAAAGAAGAAATCTTAATGCTAAAAAGGATAGAAGAATGTAATTAAGGAATTAGGAAGGGAGGAAGGGAGGGGGCGAGGGAAGAAGGAAGGAAGGAAGTAAGGAAGGAAGGAGGGACGGAAGGAGGGAAGGAACGAAGTATTGGAGGAAAGAAGGATCAAAAAGAAATTAAGGACGATAGAGGAAATTGTGTGCGGAGGAAATAGATGGAATATGGATCAAAAAAACTATTCAGTGATCCACATAGCTCCATGGTGGGGAGGCTCTTCAATCAGCTTACCTGCAGAGTGTCTGTAAAATGGACCCCCAGGCGCTATCTCCCATATGCTGTCCTCCCTTCCCGCGTGCGTCACTCCCTGTGTCATCACTTCTCACCGGGCATGACCGATGAAGTGTGAGTGAGTTAATGGACAAGTGTTTGTGTTTGTGTAAAGGGGGGAGGGGGAGGGGGTATCCGTCTAAGGAAACCAACGTCACAGGCAGTGATACAGTGTACTTTTACAACATGACTTATGGTTTAACTATGGTGCACTGGCAACAATAGATTGTTAGTACATGTCTACCAGTTCATTACTACCACACCGTTCAACCCAAACACTTACTTTTCAAGACTCACAAGCACAGAATCATTAACCTCTGTTCCAGCCCGTTTTTTGTGAGACTTATGCATTTCCTGTGGCCTTAAACTGGGGTTGGAATAAAGGATACATGTATGGTTTCCTTGAACATCACTTAGTGTTATTGTCATCGAGGGAGCGTTATCACATCCTTCCATTTCCACTCACCACATCATGGTCGTGTAAATCTTATGGGGACGTTGTCCTGTAGTCACTTTTCAATTGTTTGTCTCTGCAATGGCACAATGGGACTGTGCTACATGTGATTAGACCAAACATAGCCATTAACTGAGTTATATTTCAATGACAATTTCCATTTGAGTCAAGGTTGTTTTTAAAAGTAGTGTCTGGGAACGGTGTGTTTGCAAACCGGACATGCAAGAAAAAGATGGTGATGGCTGTTTGAACACTGTTTGATAGGTAAAGCAGACATAGGCCTTGCAGAGGTGCAAAATAGTCATCATTGTGAAAACTTTACAATGACTTTGTAATTATGAATCTCCCTCTGTTGCTTCCTCTTCTTGTTGTCATACTGTCAAGTTGTTTTCCTGCGGGCTGTAAACACAATGTAACACAATGCTATGGACATTACTGGCCAATAGTGACAGAAGGCGAATGTTGGACACTCACGATCCTCCATCTTACAGGAGGCTCCCCCATCCCTGGAGGCTGTAATGTCCGTCTGAGTGAAAAGAAATTATTTAGTAATATAGATTTGATAATAATGTTGAATTGTGACTGAATTGTGTTCGTGATATCTCATGTGTATTTTGCCCACAATCTGTCATGTGGTTTTAAAGAGTATGATGTAAAATCATATTAACAGGTTTATAATATTTAATGGATGGTACCTCATGCCAATGATATTTGGAGAAATGCATCCAGGAGATTAAACCATGTCTGGCTTTTCAAATGATCAATATAATCTTAAAATCTGTTCTATAATGGACCTAGAAACCAGTGCAAAGACGCTAACAACAATGTGATGTGTTCTCTTTCTTCCCTTCCCTTCACCACTGAACAAAATCTGTCCTTCCTTTTTTCCTTGTCTTTTCATACGAAGGAGACTCCTCTGACCAGGGACCAGAGATGTGTTCAATCATGTCACAGAGATCCACAGCTGCACGAGCCTAATGATGAACAAGGAAAAAGGGCGTTCACAGATGCGTGAACGTATCGGACATGACAGGGAAGGGCAAACGGAGTGTGTTGGTACATAGAGCCATCACATTGTGAAAAGCTTGTTGCAAGTTCAAGGTCTGTAATATACAAAGTGTGCATATATTGATGTTGATGTGTGTGTGTGTGTGTGTGTGTGTGTGTGTGTATGTGTATGTGTATGTGTGTGCGTGCGTGCGAGCGCGCGCATGTCAGTGCTAAGTGTGTCAACTGCGTCACAGCTATAGCTTGGAAAAACCCTGCAGAACGCCGAGTGTGACAGAGAGAAACATGATAGAAGGAGGAGCCTCTTCCTCTCCTGAAGGATAGAGAATGACCTTTCTCACCTCCACACCAAAGGCAGGTTGCACTGCCCTTGACACGGAGTGCAGCGTTTGTCCACAAGGCATTGAACATCAGGTTAGGACACGTGAGGGCTTCTCAGAAGTTTCCAGAGAAGTGACTGTGGAAAACAGCTCGCTCCTCTCAGGGGGGGGGGATGATGACGGGCGCGTGGAGAAAGGACCATCCAGCTCTCCACCACGTATGGAAACCTTCAGCCCCATTCGCCTCGCCCACATGGAACCAAAGCGGGTTGTTGTGTGTCTTTTGCATCACTTCTGGACTCATCATCTCACGATCCCAACAACTCGAAGAGGAAAATCTTTATTCACAAACAAGGGAGATTACTACTCCCCACGCGACACACATGCCAAAGAAAAACAGAAAAACGTCATGTATGTCGAACAGGACTTGAACAGTGCAACGTCTTATTGGCGGCCATTGCTCTTAAATCTCTGACGCAAAGAAACACATTAAAATCCTTAAGGTTTATCACTTCTATAAACAATTTTGTGGGGAATATCATCCAAACCACCATCAGAAGATAAGACCCCAGCCGGGTCGCCTTTCTTTCTCTCTTTCTCCATCTCTCTCTATCTCTCTCTCTCTCTCTCTCTCTCTCTCTCTCTCTCTCTCGCTCTCTCTCTCTCTCTCTCTATCTCTCTCTCTCTCTCTCTCTCTCTCTCTCTCTCTCTCTCTCCTTATCTGAGTCACTGAGTCGGGGGGGAGGGTGGTGGTGGTGGTGCTGCTGGTGGTGGTGGTGAGGGAGATAGGGAGCATGGGCCAGCAGGTGACAGCGTGATAAAATCCCGCGTCAAAGCCGAGGTAATAGCGGGCGACAGAGAGGTGCGACATGGCCCAGTGGAGACATGAGACTCTCCTATCAAGCCCGGTCATACAGATGAAATGCTCCGGTGAGTCTGCAGGTGTCAGTGGAGGTTTACCGGACCCAATGCGATCTGGTCCGCTCCTGATAAGTGTAAATGGAGCCTGTCGCGCTGCACGTTCCCCAACTGCACTCATATAAAATCTCTACTGACTGTGACTAGATATCCCCCCTGGAAGGGCTTGATCCTGAACGTGCTCTCACTATGCTGTTCACAATGGGGAGATATTTGAAACAGACAATCTTTTAATATATTTCTTGAGACCTTTAGATTATATAATTGAAATCATATTAAATAAGATGCATTTGATTATTATGTCTGACCTATTAGTCAGTAGTAGTCAGTAGTCAGTCCTCTGGACATTAGAGGATGAGTAAAGCCCCCATATGAACTGCCCATATGACATAATAGGAGTCCTGTCCTGTGTGGAAACATGTTTTTAACCTGATATCTTTTGCCCTTCTTTGTATTATAGTTTTTAGTGTTAATCTGCTAACAATCCTGCTTCCATCTTTAACTTAGCAACAAATGCACAGTCTATTTATTGTGCCAAATGCGCTCCTTACAATTAACTAAATATTGTCTTGAGGGCAATTTTTTTAGTTGAGACTGAAAGGTGTTTCACGGATCGTCAGGAATGATCAGTTCCAAAAACTATAAACAGACAATTGTAGTCTCATGACGACATGTCCCATTCTGTCTTTTCTTGAGCGTCATCTTGTTTGATTAAACCCCTACTGAATAATAGAAATGTTATTGATTGCTCCGGTGAGAGCAGTCAGCCACGTCTATATCCCAAACTGAGAACATGCAACCCCTTTTCCTCATCGTCGGTACGTATGACTCAGAGCTGAACTGAATGAGTCAGTCATAGAAATAAATCAGCATGTCCATCTTTCATGTATGGATGGATGAACAGCTTACTAACCCATGAAGGATTCTATCAAGCACACATGGCCCACACAATCTCTCGTCACAGAGTCTGGGCCAGTACACTCACACACACACACCTGCGATGTATGAATCTGACTCTGCAGGAGCTCAATTTCCAGGCATAGTTCACCGTGGTAATGGCACAGCAGGAGGCTGCATGTTCAAACGCACACACACACACACATACACACATACACTGCTCACGGACAAAGAGAGCGTTGCTTCCTGTGGAGCATCTTTAAAATAAAAAAAAACTGTCTGTATGGCAGTGGCTGTTTGACAGCGCTAACACACGTTCAGACATCAAGGGACCTAATCCCCGTCAACAGCCCCTGGAGAGAGACACCGGGCTGTTGCAGGTTGTGGGAAACGGTTAATTCAATCTTTCTTGTGTTGTTATTTGAATATCTATTTTGATTATTGTTTTCATTTTTCATATGTCAAACAGCTATGCGCCTAGTCAATTTGTATTTCCAGTCTGCCTAGGTCCCCTAAATCCTTTCCTCTGCTTTTACTGTACAATCCCTTTTATCACTCACAATTGCTTCCGGAATTTTACATGAAGATTTACATCATAATCAAACTTTTACTGAAACCAAGTTAATTGTAATTTTTTATGTGAAGATTGAGTCAGCATGGATTTTTTTTGGTGTTTGATGTTTTTTAAGAGATCTCTACGTAAATGAGGTCATCATAGGGGCTCACATAATGAGATCGTCAAAATGGCTTCCAATTTATCAGTCCTTTACGTCATCAAAGCCATTGCTTTAATGTCATTGAACTCATAGGACCATAAGGTAATTAAAAGCTTCAGTGAGTGCTTTGTCATGCAGCTCAATTTTATTACAAAAAATTGTTGATACAAATAAATATACATACAACAGGAATCACAGTTTGTACACAATATATTGAGCACTTGCTTGCCTTGTTTCATTTGGCAGAAACCTACAGCAAAGCTTTTTTTTTACCACAAAATAAATGGAGGAAAACATTCATTTTACCACCATTTCTTAGAATGTGGACCAAAAATGTAATACCATGTCAGCTTCAGCTTTCATATCAATAGACTCACAAAATACTGTGTGAAAACAATTGCCAACAAACACAATCAAATTTTTATTATGCTTTCCACAATTTATATCTAAATAATAATGAGGCCATAAAAAAGCTAAAGAAAGTATTAACAAATCTCTTTATTAAAATGTAATGTCATGGCATCCCTCCAGGCGTTTCCGTTATCAGTCACATGAAAGATTGGGCAACATAGGAACCACGTTAGTTAGTTGGAGTTCAACCATTGAAGCAGTAGTCTTCCACACTGTTTAGTTTGATCCTCTGGAGTTCCTGGCGATCCAGAAGCCGGTAGTTGAAGGAGACTCGGTTGACGTACCTCCCACTCGACACCATCCTAACCACGGTGTTGTCGCAGCCTATCTTCATACGGGCTGACAGGGGGAGAAGGGGGAGATGGGGGATTTAGGTCTGCCAGATGAATTACCTCACGTCGTGAACTGAGAAGCTTTGTCAATTCTCCAGTGGAACAACCACAAAAATAACTGGAACACGAGCTTAGACTAGCTGGGCATTAGACTAGATGGTTCTCTGTTGGGAGGAGTCAGTACTACTTAATGGGCCCGGAGAAGGAGTAACTGAGTACTACTCACTGGGCCCAGAGAAGGAGTAACTGAGTACTACTCACTGTGCCCAGAGAAGGAGTAACAGAGTACTACACACTGGGCCCAGAGAAGGAGCAACTGAGTACTATTCACTGGGCCCAGAGAAGGAGTAACAGAGTACTACTCACTGGGCCCAGAGAAGGAGTAACAGAGTAGTACTCACTGGGCCCGAGGAAGGAGTAACAGAGTACTACTCACTGGGCCCGAGGAAGGAGTAGCAGA
>JAVQIZ010010799.1:0-10456 GCA_036023535.2 Galaxias brevipinnis | reverse complement strand
ACACACACACACACAGACACACACACACACACACACACACACACACACAAAGCACACAGTTACTAATTTCCCTCATTTCTGGCCCAAGTAAGAGTTACCGTCCAGTTTGTCTTTGTTGCTCACTTGGCCGGTGCTGTGGGTGTGTGTTGAAAGAGAGACCCTTCAGGGTCTGAAAGCCCCTCTCCTTCCCGGGAGCGAGGCCCGGCCTTGGCTGCCACTAAAAAGAGACAGAGCTCTGCTCCTGCACTTTCAAAAGGCCTCTCAAAGGCGTATCCATTTCCCTGCAATTACATTCAAATCGGATTCAGCCACAAGCTAGCCAGGGTTAAGATCATCCCTGTCCTCGTGGGACTCTATGGGGCTAATGCTTTGGCACCAGGGGAACCCCAGGCACAATGGTCTGATTTATGTGGTTGAAGAGCAAGTGCTTCAGTGAAGCAAAGCCAGTTTTAACTAATGGCTTAAGGCTTTGGGGTTTGACAGCTGTGTAGAAATTGTTGATGTTTAGTCTCCTGTTATAAGGTATGCTATGGGGGGGGTCCCTGTTCCTCTTAGTAACCCATCTGAGTGTCTGTCAGCGAGGCGTAACCCAAAGGGTCACCGAGCTACAGCCAAATGTGAACTTTCACCTCGAAAACCCCTTAACCTTTCTATTTTCTAGGCCCACCAAAGATGATTCATGCTAAATTCAAACTAAATCTTGAACAGCCCATACTTCTTTAGGATTCATAAACCAAATGTTGTTGAAATGTAATAATTATTTTTATTTGGCTCATATAATGCAAACACCAATAGAACGTCTATGTTTTAACCTGTTCAGAATGATAAAAAGATATGACAGTTTGGTCAAATCTCTGTCTCCGACACAGGTCCGCAGGGGGAGAGGGGAACCGATGGAAACCCCGGCCGTGATGGTAAGAAGGAGTTCAGGTCAACTTGTCCAACCCCCTCCAATTAGCCTGACCTCATTAGGAACCAAAATAGAATTAGCTTTTTGATGCCTGTCCACTTTTTTTCCCCACAAGAATGTAAATCAATTGTGAATGTCTGTCCTTCATTTTCCTCAGGGAGGTTGGGCTCTCAGGGGCCAGCGGGCCCCAGCGGTCCAAGGGGTGAGGCTGGGCTCAGAGGCCCTTCTGGAACTCCTGGAAGTAGAGGAGCCTCGGGACCAATGGGTAAGATATTTAAAGTAACCGTTACTGTTCAAAGTCACAATAACAAACTCCTTACTAAAAGACGATTTACGTACTAGGAGCTTTGTCACACAATTGTTTCCTACACACAACGGTGGGATCGTGAGACAGACTGTGTCGGTCATAAATGTTATTGTGTGCACAAAGGCAGTTAAAGGCATGCCCACCCACTTGACTCAGACAGACGAAAATCCCCCTACCAGTGTAAACAACACACTTGACTTCCTATTTACCTGGAGAGCTGAAACAATGGTGGGACAGTCACTCTATATATACTACCGACGGACTGCCATATTTATCTTTCTCTGAAACCACTTGACTATTCCACAAAGCCTATTCAGATTCCATCGAAAGCAAGCCAGCTGTCTTTTAATGCAGCCTGGGTATAATATTCCAGAAATTGTGCTTTTTTTTTTTTCTTCTTCTCAATTTACTTTTTTTTTTAACTGTAGCAGTTGCTAAACCTGGAGATCGCTGACTCAGCCGCACTGGTTTCCAGAGGCCTGCCAAAATATTGGTCCTCCGACTACACAAAACTCCCCTATGGCCTCGCAAACGCCCGCTGTTCCTCCCCGCCAGTGTTCGTTCAAGAACTTAGAGGCCAAACCTGTTTCTTATATTCCGTGGCCAATGGTTATGTACAAATAAATAATAAGGGAGGGTTGGGAAAACATGGAATCCCCAGGCAGTTATGACTTCAATGATTAAAACAATATACAGCGGTATAACTTTGTCATAACATCTGCTCTGGCTGTAAGCTCTCGTGGCCGTCCTTAAGGGAACATGTACGGCGTGCCCCTCCCGTTGGAAGTAACACATGAACCCATACTCTGTGCCTGCTGCTGCTGCTGGGCAGAGAGGAGACTTAGACCAAACCTGCTTTCTGAGAAACACCATGTGAATTCAATTTAAAAAGGGGGCATGAGCTATATATACAAGGACCGAGACCCTTATGATTTCCATATGCCTATGGTGTTATTGTTTTCCTCAACTCCATTACCTCAGGAGTGCTCTATAGGGTTTATATCCTAAACTATGTTCTCCCCGTATGCCCAGAAGAGGAAACTAAATAAACAAAGGATGTGTTTAATGTCATTGCCAGTGTTTGGCATGTAGAGGTTACGTTCAGGGGCAAGGGAGCAGGGTGAAGGGAAGGGGAAACTCAATGATGGGGTGAAACTAGGGTACGAGACAGCTAGCGAGTACAAGGAGACATGGAGAGAACCCATAATCAAGCATGTGTACTTCTCCTTTCCAGAAGGAAACAGTACGAGGCACAGAAAGAGAGTTTGTGGGAGACAGGGGAGTGCAGTGTCTTATGTTTTTTTTTCGAGTCAGCATAACGATTGGGACATGTGGTCCTCCCTGAGAAGATGAACTTGGGGAAAAAGATGCAAACGCATGTGGACTTGGCCACACAAACACACACACACACACACACACACACACACACACACACACACACACTTTTTTGGGGGCCAAACCCTAATGATATAGCTCACAGCTGCTCCTGGGTCCAGTTATTTTTGCAGGAAAAATAGCAGCTTGTTTATTCTGACGTCATGCTAGCACACAGACTCTGGAGGACCACTTTGACTAGCCAGCTGTGCCACTGTGCTGCAGCCCAGCCCACTGACCGTGGGTCAGGGTTTGTCAGGTGGGACTGAGCTAGCACAGAAACATAAAAAACTTCATTATTTACCAGGCCCAAGGTAAAAAATTACCCACAGAGGTGTCAAATCCAATCAGGGCTGCAATAACATTACACCTCTTACTTCTGCCAAGATATAGTCATAGTTACAAAAATAACTCATTGCCTGTTAAAAAGTAAAACAATTACTCTAACATGATGAAAGTAATTGCTGTTTCGTTTCACTCAACAGAATGAAACATTTGAAAATATAGGCTGTAGAGCTGTGTGTGTGTTTGTGTGTGTGTGTGTGTGTGTGTGTGTGTGTGTGTGTGTGTGTTGTGACATGTAGAGCACAGCATTACCTCAGAAAAGGGCAAACAATGAGGTCAGCCTATCAGTGGGGTGATAAGGTGAGGCACTGTGTTTGGGTTCCAAAGGGGACCCAGTAGAGCCAGTGGAACAAGTCACACTTCAACTTAGTCTTTCTCGCGTTCCTCCCAACAAAAGGACGGAGGGTTGAGAGTCCAGGAACACAGTCGGGGCTTTAGCCTCCAGATGTGAGGCCACACATACACATACCACACAGTGCATGGGCAGGCAGCATTAAATTTATGGAGCACCAGTGCTGCTAACACTCTCCAGTGTTTAATGGTGTTTATTTGAGCTTTCCCAGGTCCCTCAATGAGCTCCCAGCACACGGGCATTAAAGGCCCTTATGTTAATGACATGGACGCAGCCTCTAGCCCACTCCTCTCCTCTCCTCTCCTCGGATTTGACTGATAATATATGACATCATATATGACAATATTTGATTTTGTCTTTTGATTCCCTTCCCATTGGGTTTCATGGTACTATTCCATTTGGATTTAAGGCTGACTCTCTGCATTACCAACTTGTGTCTCTCGTGTCTTTAATTAGGACCCCGTGGTCCCCCTGGTCTCCCGGGAGAGAGGGGTCTAACCGGCCCTCCAGGACCTCCTGGGCCCCCCGCTCCCGCCAGCGCCCGCATCCCTGAAGCGGACCGTGGTAAGAGACAGAGGTCACCTATCGTTCTGTCGTTGTGTTATGGTGATATATGTCCTCGCAATCATCAAATGAGAAACCACGGAGCACACAGCACTCTTAACGGAGGATACATTAACAGGCTAATCGATGATTTGTGATGTTGTGGCATGACATCATGACAGTGAAATGGTTTATATTCTTCATTTTAAATGATGGGTTGGGGTAAAAAATGGTAGGTCATTCGGTTGGAACTCATGAGTTTTCACATCCTCAATATAATGGACTTGAAGCTGTTCCAAAGGTGGAGATCTAGATGGATAGTCCATATTCTTACAGCCAGTTAGCTGTAGCCCCCACCCTTCCTCCCAATAGGTGGTCCAAACCTGAGAAAGTGACCTCAGTCCACACAGATTCAATTAGCCACGAGTAGGCTAGTGTAGGGTTGTACCTAACAACAATTCTTAATTTTTACTCATGTATATAATTAATAATAGTCTTTATCATCGTTACCATTATTATTATAAATCTTTATTTATATTATTTTTTTTCTTCACAAAATGCTTTGTTTCATGTTCCCACTAGAGAATAGTCCAGTTATTTCCGTCAGAATACATCTATAGGTCTCCCAGGCCCTCCTATAAATTGTGTGGTTTTATGCTACATATGTTGCTGTTGAAGTTCGGAGTAGAGTGAAAGCAAGGGAAGCTAAAGCGAACATCAGGAGGGAGTCATAGTCAGTTTGTTGAAAGAGCCAAATGCATTCAATGTGTTTGAACGGGCACTCCCTCTCCCTGTCTACCTGCCAAAAAGGACCAAAAGCTGGGTCACATTTTAAGGGGGAGGGGGGGTTTCTCAGTCTAGGGAGAGACAGAGGGGCGAGAGCTAGACTCCCACGTCATAGGACCCGTCCCGTCCATGCCTGATGTCACTCAACGTTTTCCAGATGTATGCAGTCGCTCAGACAGCAGAGGGGGAGCTGGAGAGGAGGCTGAGGGGAGGGGGGACTCCTGAGAGCCCATTCAAGGTTAAGAGCACACGCTGTGTGAAGGTTTGTAGGTGGATCAGTACAACAGGACAGAGACATAGGGGTATAGTAAGTGCAGAGAACAGATGTGCAGGTTGTGGGCTGACAGATGGAGATCCCTACTAGCTGTAGGTAGATTGAGCTTGGCATGTGGAGGTCGGAGCTGAGTGAGAGAGTCCGTGAGCCATTTATTTTTGGCTTTAAAATAGAAGTCGCAAAAGAAACGCTGTGGGACTGGGGGGCCCATGCACCGCTTCCTTTGGAAAGCAAAAGATTATTGGCTTTCGTGTCTAGATCGGGAAGCTGGAATGGCCTGAAACTAAATGGGAACCGGGCCCTGGAGCAAAGAGAGAGAGAGGCCCTCAGACAGGACAGAGTCACAGGTAGACAGGAGGGGAGGAACTGAAACTGTCTTTGATGTTACATCAAGCCTTTTTGTTAATCCTCTAAACAGGTTCTTGTGCCTTCAAAGTATTTTTTCTTACTGATTAGCCTGCACTTACTGTAGGGGGGAAATGCTTTTCAACAGGTCAATTAATAGACAGACAGACAGACAGACAGACAGACAGACATGCCAACATTAAGACAGACAGACAGACAGACAGACAGACAGACAGATATAGAGGGTGTCACATACTGTAACCTGTCGTCCTGCGCTATAGTTAGCTGTGTGGGACGCTCTGACACGTTTAAGAGCTTTCTGGCTGACAAGCCCCCCTCACCAGCAGCCAGCTCCTTTGATTCTAATTGTGTAGGCTGTCAGCTTGAGACAACCCAAAACACCACACACTGCCTCTATCGCTGGCAAACTTCCTAGCCCTCTTCCTCTGACTCCTATCACTTTTCCTCTTCCCACTGATAGGAGCTGAAATCAAACCCAGAACTGTCAGCACTGGGCTTCCACATATGAAATGCGAAGATTGTTGATTTTTTTTGGTTATTCTACATTAGTTTCAAGACAATTCTAATTTTGTAAAGGAAAATAAATATAGCCTGATTTACTGTTGACAAATTCATCATCTGCTCCAGGACCTGTTGAATCCTGAGAATTTGTTTGAGAACATCGCCCTCTGCAGGTGCTCAGAAGTAGTGTGTATGTGTGTCCATCGGTCACCTTCAGCTGCTTACTAACTAATCTGTTCATTCTACTGTAGGCCAGAGCAAAGACCTGTTGTTCTCCAACACCTTCCATGACTCTCGAGGGGCACCCATCCCAGGACCTAAGGGCCCCCCTGGACCTGTCGGTGAGAATATCCCTACCCGTTCAAACGTGTCACTTCCGCGTTAGTTGCAGATTAACTTTCTTTGGGATTGATATCCTGCCAATTAAATTGGCAGATAAAAAAAAATAAAAAAGAGGACGTTAAAAAAAACAACTAATTTTGGACGGTTTTCAGTCTGTTGTTTGTACTACATTTTCCCAAACACTTTTAATCCAAATGCCCAGAGAAGTCTTTTGGGCCAAAACACACGTAATATAAAACCTTATCCACATCATTTATATATTTTCCTTTTTCATTTATCATTCCTGTCCAATTCAATTAGCTTTCTTATGATATGAAGTTTTACAGACTTGTCGGAGTCTATTTGCTCGATCCTAGTATGTAAATATTTAGAAACTCTCTATCAGCCTGACTATTACATGTATCTTCCTGTAATATTATCCAGGTCCTGCCGGTCCCAAAGGCCCAGTAGGCCCACCTGGCCCACCTGGACAGAATGTAAGCTGCTGGCCTTCACAACGCTTACTCAGTTATTCAATATAAAGTTAGAAAGTTATTCAATCAAATGATAAAGATTCAACTCACAGTATATTGTTTTTTTATTGCTGTAGCTTACTTCTCAGGAGACCTGTGTATAGATATGTTGGTTATGGGATTGACTCTACTCGTCGTCTCTTTAGGGTAAACCCGGAGCCCCTGGTGCACTAGGTCCTACCGGGCCGAAAGGAGACCGTGGAGAGAGAGTGAGTGCCATGCCTTTCTCATCCCCCATTCCCCCTCATTCTTCCAGACGTGGAAAATTAAACGGATTTGATTTTTTCTCCAGGGTCCTCTGGGTTATCCCGGAGAGAGGGGATTTAGAGGAGAATCGGTAAGACACCAACCTTGTCCCTTCTAGGCCTCGGCCCTGAAGCATATGAGCCAAAATAAACGAGTCTGTGTGGGAGGGAAATCAACACATGTCACACTTGATTACACCACCGTAAACTACACAAAACAGTGACACTGCCACCTTGGAGAATGGCTCCTTTGTGTACGCGGCGTCATGGGCAGTGCTCTCACGCAAGTGGTGTCCAATTATTGCATTGTCTATATTTCATGACAGGGAGCACCAGGGCCTAAGGGGGAGCCAGGAGAGAAGGGCCTGCCGGTAAGCCTACCACAAGCCATACCGTTCATATTGTGCCTCTAACTTAGAATCAGCTAAAAGCCATTATCTTGTATGTTAAGGTGACCAGAACCCCCAAATCACATCACTGGTAACTTTCTCCATAATGTTAATTTTCCATATTTTGGTTTGTTCCGTAGCTTATTCAATTATTGAAATAGCATATTATAGCACAGTGGCGTGCTCTATTGATCAAATGCAGTGCATGATACTTAAATGTGTTACAAATAAAAGAGCCCAGGCAGTAAGTTCAAAACTTTGTAAGCTGAACTATATAAATATTAACTAATAAAAAGTACTTTGCAATTGTCCAACCATAAATGTCATTGGATTTGCTCCTCAGAATCTGGTCACCTTACCTTTGCTGTCTTGAGACTCAGATATTGACATGTATTCTCTGTCTTATCTCTACCGTTCTTTTACCTCTTTTTCATTTTACAAGAACAATCAAAATGTAAGAAATGTTTCTTTATTGTGGCCACAAATTCTCCAGACAGCAAGTACATGTGATGTTATGAGGGTCTTTCTACAGTCTTATTGTGTCGCTAGCTGCAGTATGTTTATGTTGTGATCATGGTAATCGGCCACAATTTGGCATCATGCACATTGTCCTGCACTTTTACTTTACTCTCACCTTCCCCCCTAGGTCATTGTAGCAGTAATAGTCTTGTAGCATGTGTGATTCTAGTCCTCATTGTTGATTGTGGTTTTTTTTTCCTGGGTGTTTTGTGTTGGTGTGTTTTTGGTCCTTGGGGTTTGCTGGTGGACTGCTGCCCACTGACACCACACTGTCCTCTGAACCTAAAGCTGTCTGACTCCCTCTGCAAGCTGCTGTCCACATGGCTACCTTTCACAGTCACATTCATGGCAGCTTACTTTTGGCATATACGTTTACACAGAAAACGCATGCTTGTACTGTTTTTATTGCACAGAGAGACACATCACAAGCCCATCTAACTTGACTGAGGGTAGAATACTCTTTATGTTCCCCCTGAGTAGCAATCTTGTCACAGTAAATATACTGTAATTGAACATACCTGTAGTCTAATTTGATACAGCTATGGTGATATTTTAAGGTTTCTGTTTTAAGTCGATATGTAGACTATTATAATTTATGACAGAACGTGTGTAATGTATATGCCAAATTACTCCATCTGACATAGTAGCAAAAATATTTTGGTGATGGGTAATATGTAAGGGGTGGTGTGGGATGGGTTGGAAGACTTGAGTGGAGTTGATACAGCTATCCTCCAGTGTCCCACAATGCATGGCTGCATGGTCCCATTCATAACCACTGCACCATATGCAATGCATCCTGGCTTGTGAATCTGCTATGGGAACTAATTTGTGAATAACACAAAAATAAGGCAGGGTTTCTTCAAATTCAGTCTGAACAAGTCATTTTTACAGATGTGCAAAAGTATAAATACTGTAAGATTCTGACCATAGTACACCATCCCAAAAATCTTTCTTAATTTCATAGGCCATTAAACCTTCTTGCTTGTTGTATTGAGGTATAGCTTAACTTTCTACCCAGTGTAATTGGATTACTGATGATTTATATTACTCACAAAAACATAACTCATTTGTTGCATGCCTTTAACAAAACTGTCATGGTCTCAACTTCTGCCTTTGTCATTTGGTTCAGTCTTTATCTCCTGTATAAGCGGGTATGGTTCCGTCTCATCTCACAAATAAGCTTAGATTGTATCAACAACGCATTGCTGTCCTAGGATGTGCATGCCGTATTCCAGCCCAGCATGGCACGGACTGGCCTGGCATGGAAGCATGGCTAGAGAATGAGGGAGGTAGACTGATACTCGATTGGAGGGATTAGGACAGTGGGGCGGGGACTGGTTTTAACCTGCTAACTGCTATGTGACGTATTGACAGAGAATAATTGACTTGCATCTTGGCGTGCGAAATGATTGGCTTATGCTCCCTTACCTTGACGGCTGTATCTATCTTCACAGGGGGACGGGATACATCAGATCAGAGAAGCACTGAAGATCTTAGCCGAGAGGGTTTTAATCCTCGAGACTATGATCGGTATTCATGGTGAGTAGGAGGCCTGAGGCAGGGTCAGCTTTAGACAGGGGCCCACTGTGGTTGGGTCTCACAGCCCCCACCCTACCCTCCCAGACTCCTGGCTGGGACAGGACAAGAATAGGGGGGTGGTGGTGGGGGAGAAGCAGCAGGCAGCCCCTAGGACCCATCCTGGTCCTATCCACCCCTTCACCCAGTCCCCTTGTCACTGTTCTCTGATAGGACGTTAGCTTGAAGTTGTTCCAAGACTTGCAGGCAGACTTGGAGCTTCTGGCTCGCAGGGTGACACTGCTGGAGGCTATCATCTGGCCAGGTAATGCTGGAAATAATCTCTCACCCACTACTGGTTCTCTGTCACTAACCACAGCTCATAGGCTACATGCGGACATTTTGTTTTCAATGGAGAGGACCAGTAGGCACACAGGGTGATAAGCATGCCAAATGGGATTGGAAGTGTTAGAACTAGGGATTGATTTTTGTAGTTGATTGAATAGTTATCTAATAATTGAAAGCATACTGACTATTCAATTACTTGAACTATAAATACATCAAAAATAATTATATTGTTAAGAATGTATGTGATTTTATACTACATTATATATATACTGTTTACATCATCAGGTGACCTTGAGTGTCCTGAAAAGTGCCCACAAATAAAATGTATTATTAATATTATTCTACAACATACCCATATTTCATTTGATTATTTCATGTGTGTGTACAGTAATCATATATATTTTCCTTATGTTTGTATTGCTATCTGCAACGTAAAGACATCACTAGGGTAGTGTAGCTTGGTCCCATCTCTTACTTTCTTCTACAGAGCCTGACTTAGGGTCCGGGGATGGCCCGTTTGGCACACCATCTCCAGGCTACTACAGAGACAAGCGAGCAGGAGTCCTTCCCTATAGGCTTGTTGCCCCTCCTCTGTCCTCAGACACCAAGGTTCAAGGAAAGTAGCCCCATGTTGCCCCTGAGGATCACAGGCTGGGTCTGGTCCCTCCCCCCACTCTCTAGCAGTACCTAGGTCCAGAACATATCTGATTACCTCCTCTGGGACATACCATCAGATTAAAAGAGGGGAGGCACCTCAGGGAAACTCCGCTGATGTTTCTGGAACCAGTAACACCCATCTCTAATCCACCGCTTGACGTCTCGAAAGAC
>JAVQIZ010010797.1:0-11043 GCA_036023535.2 Galaxias brevipinnis | reverse complement strand
CCAAAGATTGTCAAATATAATTATATTGTACTAAGATAATAGATGATGTAATACTCAACCTTATAGGTGTCTGTGTGTTACTGTACATAAGTATTATTACTAATCAGGGATTTGTGTTTTGCATAGCTTGAACAAAAAGTAATTGCCTAATTCATTGTTGCCTTGACTAAACAATCTTCTTCTTTTCAGTTTGTGTGATAACTGCTTTGACAAGGAGGCTGCGATTTTGGAAAGAAATTATAGAAATGACCGATAGGACCAGGCTGCCATCTAGTGTTTTCACAAGCTGCAATCACATAAACATGTACTTGATTATTTTCCCTTCGCAGCATTGTAGGGAATGACATAGGAGAGGAGGGAAAAAAGAGTCTGAAAGAGCTGGAAAGCCGTCGACCGGGACTAAGGAGCATGGTTCACTTTGTGAATGTCCTGGCGTGGCTCCAGGCCTAGCTGGACTGCGTGGAGGAGATACAAGCCGACCCGGACCGGATGGACACAATGGGGAGTGTAGAATGTGAATGAGAATGTGTCTACCCTTAAGCAAGTCAAGAAAGGAGGAAGGGACAGAAAGCAAGGGACACTGAGAACGTAGCCAAAGCCAGGGAGAAACCAAGGTTGTACAGCTGTTGAATCCCTCCATTGCTAAGACTGCAAAAACGTTGGCTAGCTATGAGGTGAAGCTGTAATCTGAAGGGGCAGTAAATGTGACCACTGTACATGCTTAGTTCATGGAACTGGTGATAGAGGATAGGTACTTTGCAATATCACAGGCACAGTCTGCAATTAGAACAGAGGTTTGATGTATTAGATGATAATCAATCAGTTGAAGATCTATAATATGACTGAGTAGCAAGAATTCCTTATCCTTCATTTTCTTTAAAGACACAAGTTCAAACCAGTCAGTTAGTCTTTGATCTTTTACAACACTTAATGATCGTTGTTTACAACACTTAATGATCGTTGTTGCCGTTTAAATATATATATATATATATATATATATATAATGATTTTGGTGTTAGAAATACCAATTTGAGCATTTGAGTTGAAAGGCTTTTAACAATTTGAAGTCCATGTTGTAAATCAGATGAGATATATTTTGTAATGTGCGGTCATTCGGCAACAGAAATGGGGGTCGCTATCCTCAGGAATTCAAACCGTTTCCCAAAAATTGTTGGTCACATTAATATTACAGAAATGAATGAAGTCATTGTATTTATGGAGCTATGGAGTAAATCACTGACCTTTTCACTCGATGTTATGTGCCAGTTATTCATAATCTCTTCCAGACTATCTGACTTGTTGACTGTCTTGGGCAGAGAGCTGAATGGTGGACTGCGTACCTCTCTTTCGGAGGGCCACTCGTTACCTGAGATTCTTCCTTGGTATTTCTTGGGGTTTACTAGGGAATATATGTCCATGAAACTGACAGAAATGTAAGTTGCCACCAATTTGAGATATTATAATTGAAAATATGTATAGTATGCAAGTATGTATTTGAACGAAAGATTATTTGTTAATGTAAAACAAGACTTCAATGTCTCTAAAACAAGACTGTACTGTCTGCTCTCTAAGTCGAGAATACACAAAGTACAAAGAATTGGAGGTGAGGAAAGTGATAGATCGGTGAAACTCCATAGAATCTGTTTTTCGGAGAAAGATATAATTTGGTTTGCATTACTTTTTAACAAAAGCCGAGGGCTGAAAATCAGATTTCCCACTTTTGATAAATGTGTAATCATCATATACCTGGAAAAATCTGTAGCCTTAAAAATTTTTCTATTTCCAATACTTTTTCCATCTACAACTTCCTTCCAGCTGAGATCATCCGCCACTCCTTGACCCTAAAATATGGCTAGAAGCCAAATAATTATCCTCCCTGCATGTCTGCTGTTGCTGGGTGAGAGTCTGCCTTGAAAGTCCAAGGGAATAACTAGTTTCTGTGTGTTTTAATAGCAGAGATTCAATCAAAGAGAACACATTCAGTTTGTTTGCCATATATGACTTGAAACTGTGAGGTTCTGATGTGTTTCAGGTGTCCTGTGTGAGGACTGGAAAGCCACAATGCCTGAGAGTATACAGGCTCTGAGTGGATCCTGTGTGAGCATACAATGCTCTTTCACATTGGGAAGTTTGAACAGCAAGGATTTTAATCCATTACTAAATGAGAACTGTAATGGGATTTGGAAAAAAAACAACAAGGAAGGGCCAATCGTGTTTAGTTCTGGTGTTTCTAGCGAATACCACACCAAAGGAACTATAACTGGGAATTTAGCACAAAGAGATTGTACAACAATCCTCCATAACTTTCTAATTGATGACAGTGGCCAATATTTCTTCAGGATTGAGTGTGGTAATGCTTTAAAATGGAGTTTTTCTCAATCTGTCAAAATAACTGCACAAGGTTAGTTTGATATCTGATAAAGTAATATCATGTGTGTAATAATTGTAAGATGTCTTGCATTTATAAGAGTAGGTTATGTTTTTCACAATTTGAAATAGAATAATCCACAAAAGTTCATATTTTTGCCTCACCAGAAACCCCCATTAAACCAATTCTGAGTCCAACTATTATAAGGGTGGAGGAGGGCAACACAGTGTCAGTTAATGTAACCTGTTCTGCTGTAGCCCCTTGTCCCACTCTCCTCCCAACTCTAAAGTGGACCCCCAGACTCAATGACAGCAAAGAGGAACAGGAGTACGCAGATCAAACCAAAATCATGACCTCTGTTTTCACCTTCACTGCTTCACACCGCCACCACGGACAGATGATATCTTGTACTGCTAACTACCAACGGCAAGATAACCAAATGGTTTCATCTGAATCATGGCTCACTCTTTCTGTTAATTGTAAGTTATCATAAGTTATAAACTCACATTCCCAGAAATTCAGGACCAAAAAAACACAGCAAAATCTGCTTTCAGCTGCAAGTAAGAAATGTTATTTGACTTGCAGCATTGAACATTACAAAGGAAATGTAACAAAAACATATTTTGCAGCTTCATAGATACGTATATAGCAAAATGTCTTTCTCCTTTCACCAGGATGTCAAATAGCCTCTCTTCTTTTACAGTTGCTCCCAAAGTGACTTCTGTTTCAGTCAGTCCCTGTGGTCCACTTCAAGAGGGCAGCTCTGTGACTCTGACCTGCAGCAGTGATGCTAACCCAGCAGTCAGCTACACGTGGTACAGAGTTGATGGTGATCGAGTGATACCAGTGGGATTTGAACCAAAGACAACAGTAAAGGTGTCCGCTGATAAAAACGACTTTTACTGTATGGCAAGCAATGAGCTTGGAGCCAAAAACTCATCTGTGCAAGTTCTAGATATAGCTTGTGAGTAATGATCACCTAAAATATTCTCTGTAAATATGACATAATTGTTTGATAATTTCATCCTATATGATCACATTTTCATTTCTAGTACCTCCCACAAATACGCTTGTGTCCATGAGTCCGCCTGGTCCAGTTCTGGAAGGCATGTCTGTTACGATGACATGCAGCAGTGATGCTGATCCAGACGTTAGCTACACCTGGTACAAAGTCAACGGTGGAGAGAAAACGGTTGTTGGATCCAAATCAGTTTTCACCATCACTGAGACCAATCGAAGGAACAGTGGACAGTACACCTGTGAAACACAGAACAAACATGGTGTAGACAGCTCGAAATTTGTCCATCTTAATGTTCAATGTAAGCACAGCCTATACCATAGTAGGTATTGCGGTGGTATGTAAGTGATCATGTGATCAGCTATGTGGAGAAGAGTAACATTGATGCACATGGTTTTAAGTCTAATTGTAGTTTTTATCTTCTGTTTTTTTTAAGTTGCTCCAGAGATCCGATCCTCTTCCCAATGTGTGAAATCTGGAGTTCAAATCAACTGTACCTGTGAGAGCCATGGTAACCCATGCCCAAGGGTGCAATGGCAATTGGCTGGACATCCTGTTACTCAATCTGATGACATTGTCATCAGGGAGGAGCCAATAGACACTACAGGATTAAAAGGTTTTGTGACCATGAGCCAATCACAGACATCCTCCTCTCTGGTATGTCTCAGCACCAACTCTGTGGGATCTACCAGCCTCCAGATACCAGAACAACATCTAATGGATGAACTGGGTAAAGCTGGTTGGAATCACTTTCACGTGTCACACTTTTGTGCTGTTTTCTGTAAAGCTGGCATAGAGCTGACTGTAGATGTAATACCTATTTCTTCTTCTTACCTTTCTTTCAGGATATTATCCTTCTTTGATGATGTTCATGGTTGTCATATCGGTGTTGGTGATTCTTTACGTTTTAACAGTTGGGATTTGTTTGTGTAGAATCAAACAGTAAGTCTCATCAAATCCAAAGGCTATGTCAAGAATATTTCATAACAATGACGTCAGTTTTGCAAATTGTTTCGTTCTTTTCTTAGGATTTCGAAGAGACCACTCAAGACAGTTGTAAGTCATTGTTCCTTTTTCGCCCCAAAATCCCCATTCTCTTTCCCTTTGCCCCCTGGAGTTTCAACAGCATGTCATCCCTGTTGTGTTTGTCCCATGTGTTAAAGGGGGAAGGTGACACAGACACAACTCTGCCGCTCACCACAGTGATTCCTGAATATGACATCCCCCCTGTGAATAAGGTGACGTCACAGACTAATTAGATGGTTCTAGGTGATAGGATCACTAACAACTTAAAATATTAGAATGCTTTCATATAGGCAAAGTGTTAAGGTGTGGAACGTTTTATTCTGACTTACAAATATTCTTTTCTATTGACAATCTTTATGTTCCAGGATCAAAATCAAGCAAAGTAAAGAACCGTGGGAAAAAAGAAGAAAGTAAATTAATACATATGTAATATGTATATATGGTTCACTATATTTCCTGTGCAATGACTACAGTATGCCATGGTAAAAAAAAAAAAAGGTTGTATGCTAATGTTTAGATTTTTTCTTACATGCACAATTGTATTGTAGGACTTCTTTCTATAATAATAATAATAATAATAATAATAATAATAATAATATAATTATTATTTTCATAAGACCTTTCTAACACCCAAAGACAGTTCACAAGATAGGCCTACATCGGTAACATGGCAACAAACAATTTAACAGATAGAACAAGACAACAGATAGAAAGCAACAGCAGTTTGAACTAAATTAAGGCAAAAACTAAATAAAAAAGGACAGAATATCATTGGAAGGATAGAACACAGAGTTAATTATGGGTATATAGGCTCAGGTGAAAAGATTTGTAAAAAAAAAAAAGCTTTAAGAAGGGATTGAAAGTGGGAGTTCCTTAGTTTTGATGCTGCCATAGAAAATGAACGCTCCCCAAAGTTTGTTTGGCCTTGGGAAAGACCAGTTGCCCATCTGAGGAGGAACGTAATGTAGGATAATAGATTTTGGAGGAGGTTAGAGAGGAAGGGAGGGGCCAAGTTATGTAAAGCTTTGTGGGTGAGGAGAAGGATATTTTAAATAATGAGCTGACTGACAGGGAGCCAGTGAAGGTGAAAGAGTACAGGGGTTAAGTGCTCAGACGATTTGGTTGCTGTGAGGAGACCTGCTTTGAACCAGTTGGAGTTTCTGGAGTGAAGTGTCATTTATGTCACATGTCATTATTTCTTGATCCAATCTAGTTAATCTCTAAATAAACCAATATAATAATTTGGGAGGATTTTTAGATTTCCCTGTTGCCATCCTTTTCAAAAACATTTACCATAATACATAAATTACAGTTGTTTTCAAACAAGATCTAGCAACAAATATGAAGAACTGCAATTGTAAAGTTCAATTTTAAGCTGATGTGACATTTCATTATTTGTATATGATTTGTCTTAAAGCTTGAAAACGTGTACGATATCATGTTCTGCATTATCTGTCAATATTGTGATAACATAATTTTTTTTTGTAAATTTAGGCATGTGTCAATATAAAATCATAAAAAGTTTATTGCATTCAAGGTCAACTTAGTCAAAACAATTTAAATGGTGTTATCTTAAAAAACAACAACATATTCAACAATGCTCTTTAATTTATATAAAACCACTGAAAAACGTTGAATGAAAAAAAAATGTCATTGAGTTTCCTGTTTGAGTCATTAATGTACTTATCACACAAGCAGAATATAGTATCAGCCTATTTAGCGCTGACTGCACCCAAATCAAAATGGTGAGAAACAAACTGGGAGGAAATGAGAGATGGAGGAACATAAACAATGTTAAATGTGCACGTACGCAGTCCACGCTAACTACCATTTCAATGAATAATAACATAATTAATTATTCCCGTGTATTCAGCAGAACAACTTCTGTTGGTTGTCAAACTCCTGACTGTCTGAATGAGGCCCAATAAGGTCAGGTTGTAAGAGTGGAACTTACCTTGTACCTTTAGTTTCTGCTGCCCATGTCGGCATTACAATCATCTGGAAAATACAACTTGTAAAGGGTTATAATGGGTAATGATAAATGTACATATTATGTATTTATAATGCAGTTGCAACTTGTAAATAGCAATTTGTTGGAATGTCCTTATGGCATTATGACCTTCAGGGAAACTTGTCATGATAAAAAACGCAATTAACCTTGAGCTTTTCATTGTGTGCCATGACTTCATTAAATTACTTTATCATTTTATATGTTCTTCATTTGGCAGACACGCTTATCCAAAGCAACTTACAATGACAAGTTAGGTTAAGTGCTTTGCTCAAGGGCACACAAGTGGTGGGGTCCCCAGGTGCGCTTTGAACATTTGCCCTTTTGGTCACCAGGAAAGAAGTCCTATACACTGTGCCACAACTATCTATACTCTATTCCCAGGTGAAAATCGTGTAAAGCCTATTTCAAGGCTTTAACAACAAATTTAAGCCCATTATTAAATTTTTTGTATATTAAAAAAAGGGCCAACCTAGGTCAGTTATGGTAAATGTAACCCTTAAAGAATTCTGGTTGGGAGTGTGATCACAGTATTTTACATTAACTCAGTGTTTGACATGTATTTCTTTGTTTTTATAATGTTTTAGTTTTTTGCTGAGGTAGATAGAGATAAAAACAAATGCAGTTAGAAAGACATCCTGCCCCCACCACCACCTTTATCACAAACATGCTCTTCACTAAAATGCTTTCCTGTAATTTTTCTTCAGATTTTATTATCAGCCGCAATCTCGTCCAACCCACTGCACTGGAGAAGTACACTTGCTACCAAGAAACTACTGATCATCATCAGTAAGATTCATTGTTGCAGCAACATACAGGGCTGTATCTATTTCTGGAACCATTGAAAGACAAGCTCGAAGTGACTTACCATATGGTTTATTTTAACACTTAGTTTAATTTCCAAATCGGAAATGTATGGCTCTTTTTAATGATTGAGTGAGACTATTGCACGCACAATTAGCTCACTGTGATGTGTGCATACTGTACTTTATGTATAAACTTGGCCTGTATTGAGTTGTACCACAATGGCACTATATGTATTTCTGCATCACTCTTATGTATAGTAAATAAACGTCATATATATATTAAGTAACATCTCTGTCAATATGACATTTTCTGTAACTCTCGAATAATCTCAGGCATGTATTGTTATAAAATAATACCACCAAAGCTTTTATTATAAAAAATATAAATTACTTGTTTAATGACTGAGTGGGGGTTCTCAGTGAATTTCCTGATTGAGTGAGAATAATGACAAGGGAAGGTTGCGTTCAAATGTGATGGTATGAGTGTAATGAGCCATTACAGACACAACCAAAAGATTACCTAATGGTGAGGCATGCTATTTCTGTCTTATTAAAATCTATTCAAAAGAAAATGTTGGCCAAATGTACTCCAAGGCCCAATCCCAATTCACAATTTTACACCCCTTGGCCCTAACCCTTAGCCCTAGCCCTCCATCTTGCTTTTCGACTTGCCCCTCGAAACAGAGTCACAAGGGGTAAGGGTTGAAATGGCTCTACGAAATAGGACGATCCTTCTGATTCATCATCGATGGTCTTAGAAGGCATCAATTTTACATAAACAGACACGAAAAAAGAAAACATAAACAGAGTTTGTGGCCGGGCATTTCAAATCTCACAATACCATCTTCTTGCGTGGACATCCTTTTTCAGTTGTCAGCAGCAAATTGGAAAAAGAAGATGGCTAGCTTACCGCCAGGGACTGTTGGTGGATCAGTTTGAGGCTTGTTTGATAGACTGCAAACAAGTTGTGTTGTAGTTAGCTAGTTAGCCTATATGCTAACTAGCTAGTACAGTGACTTGGTAACTCCTTAATGTTGGGTTAACCCGTTTGTGATATGCGTGTAATGACAAATAAAGGACCGTTTACTTTATTGATTTGTGGGATGATCTGTATGCAAGTATGACCTGGATAGAATACCATTCACATGCATTGTGTGTGACTATTGACGTGTTTGTGCCATAAGCGTTTGGTTTCCTACAGTTTTACCTCATAAAAGTCCTTCCAATTCTGACCAAATTTTGTGAAATTTAGTTTTCTTTTTTTTTCTAGACTGGCCATCCTACATCATACCAGGGACAGGATCAAACCCTAACTACATCACCAAATAGACAATTAGAAAAGACACGCATCGTGAAGAACAGTAGTTTTTACTGGGCAAGACAGAACCTTTCCACAGGTGACATCCTTCTTGGGTGATGGTAGCTATCCCCTGTTCAGACGCAGCAATCTGTCTAATCACACAAAGAGCCCATTAATGAACACATACAGGGCACATAAATTACTATCCTTAAGGTAAGAATCAGTTATTCATGTTCACAAACTATCTGATCAAAACGTAATATAGCACTTTATTAGTCCATTGGCATCAGTCAGCTTAATTTTACATTATTTTACATCTATTACAGTTACATTCTTAACTCTTAATAACATTGACACATCGACTCAGGTGTAAAGGTTTTGTGCTTTTTATGTAAATGTACCAAAATGTCATATAAAAACAGAGTATACAAATAAAACATGTGCTTCTGAGGTTACTGACATCTGAGTAGTGCAATCACAGTGTAAACATCCCAGTCATCACACCAACGGGAACTTGTGTTATGCAAGGGTTAAAAAAATTATCACAATCATCACAATGAACCCAACATGAAATTAAGTGTTCCACATTTAATCACTATGTCGCTCAAACTGGCCTATGAACCACTCTGTTTACCCTTTACTCTCCTCAAGGTGCTTCCGCTCTTTATCACTTTCCTGTGATAGAAAATCCACCATAGAATATGTATTCCTCCTCTGCTTATTTGTCTGTTTAAGGGTTGGGGGGTTTGGGGTAGAAATATGAGAGGCTGTCATGAATAAATGTGCCTCTGGAAAATATCCTTTTCGAGGGCCAAGTAACCCTTCCCCTTAGCCCTAACCCTAAATCACAAGAGAATTGGTACACCCCTAGCCCTATGCGTGACGGAAAACGAAAGGTGTATATGTTTTAATTCCAACAAAGATATAATTTGCATATATGAAAACAGACTTTAAATATCAAACTTTGGGAGTTGGAGCTAAACTGTACTGTATTTCTGAGTAGCAAGTCAAGCCCTCTTTCAAGGACTGGATACATAAATATTAATATTCTTCATGGAACCTTTTAACCTTTTTGAACTGCTAAGATTTCTATCAGGTGAGATAGTTTTCAATAATGCAAAGCTCCCTATGAAAGCATAACAACAATAGCCAATCACTAGCTCAGATTCATAAACACTCATCTATCCATCTCCCAATTAGAACCACTGGAAAAAAGGAAAAAAATATGTACAATATTATTTTTCAGTAAGTTTAGTGAAACTTATAAGTTACACTTGTTTGCCATAGAATACGACATACTCACACTCACTTATTAATGCAACACAACACTACTCCATATCTATATTGGTACCATTTTCTAGGAGAAGTCCCAACATACACCATTAGTAGTTTTTAAAAGCTAATATATGGGGTTTAAATAGTGAAAGCAGAGCCTATTTTCACTTACTTTCCTCAAAAAGTAGAATTGCATAAAACACATTTTTATTTTGAAGTTTAATCCAATAGGCACTATAGGTATACAGTGATAATCTTTACAGTTTATTTCATTTACAATTTCTAAAATCTTTTCCATATTGCAAATTAAATGTTTGCTATTATGAATTAACTTAACAGTGAAAAGCAAGCAGTGATGTTTGGAGACAGATTAGCCTATTTGGTTTAGCTTCCCTTATCAGAGTGTTTACCAGTGCTAGAGGATAACAGCTGGACCTTAATGCGGCCTTGCAAGCCTGTCACTGCTGTGGATGGAAGATTGCATCATACGGTACAAGTACCGTAAGCTGAACTATCCTTCCAAGGTCTTTGATGGAAAGTTGCCCTCCAGCGTCCAGGCCGGGTTCAGGGGTCATACCTCAGCAGTAGGCAATACGGTAGACGGAGACTGCACCTTGAGGATATATGATATCAGAGCCCATGATCACCACCTGAAAATCTGGGTAACCCTTCCTTTTACAGTTCCCTACCTAGTAAATACCTAGAAATTATATAATTAGGTAATTACCACTGGTGAATAAGTAGGTAAATACATTGAAACTACAGTGGACATACAAATAAAAACCTCCACTTTTACTTTGTAAGTTCATGGTCAAATATAATATATTATTGGGTAATTACCACTGGTAATAAGTAAGTAAATACAGAGAAACTAGCAGAAATACCATCTGTTAAGCTAATACTCAATACTTCAAAACTTCGCTATTACCTGGTAAAACGATGGTTACCACTGGTACAAAAGTATGTAAATACAGAGAAACTATTGATGAAATTCAACTCAGTATGGTGTTGTTATGCTCGTTATAAGTTGGTAATAACTCAGATACAAGTTGCTTGCCCGGAGGGTGTGCTCCTGTTATCGGGGTATCACACTTCTCAGCCTACCTGGGAAAGCTTAAGCCTACATAACCGGAGTGAGAGTTGTGTCCGTATACTCGGCACAAAGTCAAATACGTTTTCAGTGGGTGTTGGACTCCGCCAGGGCTGCCCCTTGTCACCGGTTCTGTTTGTGATTTTCATGGA
>JAVQIZ010010782.1:0-26872 GCA_036023535.2 Galaxias brevipinnis | reverse complement strand
TTCCCCTCTCCAATCAACTTTTTTATCAAAGTACGCTGTTCTTCTGAACAATGTCTGGAACGACCCATTTTACTCAGATTTTCAGAGAGAAATGCACTACAACCAGCATGTACAACATTTTCTGCCTTCGTCCTTAAATAAGGGCCACCTGTTTGACACCTGTTTTTTCACAGAATGAATGACCTCACTAATTGAACTCCACACTGCTATTATTTTGAACACGCCCCTTTCAATTAATGATTCAATTACATAGAATCAGCAGCATGCATGTCATTACTGTTGGGTCTGTTGGTTTTCTATTACTCTACTACACCTACTAGTAAATTATTTGCCATGTAGAAATAAATAATTTCTACCAAAACAGTGATTGATCTGGTTAGTGATGTTGGACTGCTATTATTTTGAACACAACTGTATGTCAGATCTAATAGTTTGAGCACTATGATGCCTATGAAGCCACTATGAAGCATTATCATAGTTGTAGACAGACATTGAAAATAAAAAGACAAAATATAGTATAACTGCTTAGATGCATATTGTTGGAAGAAACAAATGTGAATGGGAGGAATGTCAATTGCATCAATTACACGCAGACCAACAGTTGAGCCCTCTTATGGTCTCTGTGGTCCAGACAGCTGTCTATTTTTAATGTATTTATACAAAGGAGAGGGATATAAGTGATAGCATACAAATAAAGTGTTTTACTGAGCTTCCTGATTTACTGAGCTCACACTGACTAGTACTGAAAATAGTACAATAAAAGTGCTTATGTTTTATTGCCAAGTTCTCATCCATCATTTGCTGCTGTCAGCTTTGGCAGCTTACTTTTACTCTTGGCCACGACCCCTTACCCCTCCTCTGCTTATTCTAGCTCCCTCCCTTTCTGTTCTCTTTAACTTCAACCTCTCTCACTGTCATTTCCAGGTTGCCACTTGGTCACTGCAGTCATTATGGTGAGCTAAAGATTAAATTGGATTTGGATGAAATTTATGCCATTTAGGATTGTTCTACAGTTGTTAATTTTGACAGATAAGTACTTGATTTGTTTTGGCATGCACATTGGATTGAATGGGTTCATGTGACTCCATGTGTATTTTGTACAGTATGCAAGCATTAACATTTAAATATTTTTAATTTAGCAGTTTCTTGAGATTGGTAATTGCTTGTTGCTTTGATGCCATATTTGCCTTCTGGGTTAAAAGAGTACTATTGGAGGATCATTTTCTTGAATCGGCTAGAATTAAGTGAGCACACTGTACTTAACTTAACTACATCTGATATGAGGTTATACATGTCTTCTATCTTTTTCTATCTGTATGTACGTAAGAGAGTCAAACTCTATTTGTGGTTTTAAATATAGCATCATTTGATTTACAGTAGTAATGTATAAATATATCTGTGCATGTGTGTGTTGGAGAGTGAGAATGAAGGGTGTGTGCCAACAATATTAATAGCTTTTACATCCATTTTAGAACTAGAGAGGAGTCCCCTAAATTATAGGAAAAGATATGGAACTGATAACAGCTTTTATATCATACTACAGTAATGCCAAGTGATGTGCATAAAAAAAACGATAATAGGAAAACAAAAAGAAAGGGAGAGAGAAAGTAGAAATAAAAAAGGACTTAACATTAACATACATTTTCAATGACCGTGTTTACACTAATTATAAAGTACATGTACTGGTCGAGGGAAACAGGGATTCATTATTAATCTTTTTACAATGTAAAAAGTAAAATGTTGAGAACCGGAAGTAGCATGATAGTAAATGTCAGAGGGAGACGATAGAGTTTTTATGCATGTCTATGTTGCCGAGTGCTTATGCTACAGATATGTTTGAAGGGGTACTTGGTGTCAATATAGCCATACAGCAGTCAACATGATGGATGATGATGGATGTGATTCCAGAACAGTGTAAAATACTGAATAAGCTCTTGTAATGCAGCTCTTCTAAATATTAAAAACACCAGAATCTGGGATTGGTATAATTATCTTGGGGCTTAGATTAAGGTAGTGCCATCACATAGAGAAACCTTGCAACAAATGTTCTAATCTATGAAAATACCAAGTCATGTCGTGCCACCTAATAGTAGATTTTGATTGCAATAGCCTGCGTTTAACCACAGTGTGGTTTGTTCTTCCAAAGTCCTTATTTTGCCTATAATTGTGGTGTAAAGTTGCATTTTCCTGAAGTTGCTTTTGATTCGCAATTATTAAATATATTTGTTTGCCCATGGCCTAAATCGACATGGCCTAAATTTGTTTCGGTCTAAAAACAAATAAGTTGAATAGATTAAAAAAAAGGTTTTAAATATTGTATGATGTACTGTTTTTATCTTTCTCTCCACGGATTTCTACAATTAACTTGTCTGTCATTTTCCCTCTGCCCTTTTCTCTCTGCCCACTTTCAACTTTTCCATGAAGCTCTCTCTCAGCTCTCTGCCCAACATGGTTGGTCACCCTTCCAGTCCGCCCACTTCTCTAGGGGGGGGTGGTATGGCTTGGGGTCAAAAGTTTGTGTCGACTAACCTTGAGGGGAAGCTGTACCAGACCTTGCAGGAGGCTCTGGCAGAGATTGACCTACCTGAAACACAGGATCTGCCCCACGGTATGCACCAGTCCTGGAGGGACCTAATTTACAGAGCATGCATCTCCATCTAGATAGGAGATGTCACACTGTTCACTGAAATTTTTCTTGAAATGCAAGCGACAAGCATGTGGAAAGAAAAGAAACTGTGCACTCTACGAGCTCATTTCAACCCTATATTGATGGTGGAATTTTATTTCCATCCAGGTTTGAATCACTCTGACCTGTGTATCTGTGTTTTGGGTTCCCCCCTTCCGTATCTTTCTCTATTGATGGAGGCTGGACAGAGGAGTCCAGGTACTGTAAAAAAAAAACATTTAAAAAAAAAAAACATCGACACGACTTGTTTGTGGTTTAAGTGAATGATTTCCTGAAGAATGTGTTTTGCAATAATGATCTACTTGTAATATTCATTTACTCAAAATTATCATTTTATATTCACTGTGACCCTACATAGTATTTGTGTCAAACAGCTGCAAGTCCTACATATAGGAAGATAGGAATTGTTTTCTAATTTCAGACCTGTTGCATATGATTTTAATACCGTTGACTGCTGCGTGACATTTAGACTAGAATGTCACTGCTCACTCTACTTTATTTACACATAAATACTCACTCTTGCACCCTCCTTGTATCTATGTTATGACCAATAACAGAGTCCAACTTTTCACTTCAGTGGCAGATCATAACAAATTGTAATTTTAAGTATTATTAGTAAAGGTGAAATGCACATTTTATTGTTTTTACGTCACCTTCAGGGCCACTTCATGCAGTTCAACTTCTAAAAGTGTGCTCAAACAAAAAATACAACTTAATTTTTTTTGCCATATTAATCTATTCATTAAAAATAGTCACCGTAAAGGAAGTATTTTTGTAATAATCCCTAATAACCAATACATAATAACAATTTGTATTCCTATTAATATGTTATTAATGTTTAATTTAAATAAAAATGTTGAAGTAACCTCAAGGTTATCTAGTTTAGAAACTTGATTTCTTGATATTGGTAAGCCAATATCATAATTGGTAAGCCATCATCTTGTGATGGAAAATAATTTTCATTTAAAACTTCTAAGGTGGTCTTCACAACAAACCCTTAACTTACCCGATAATTTTTATTGCTTGTTAGTATGCATGTCCTGGGAAGAACTGGTCGAGAACTTCTCTTCTTCCCTCTATGTAACTTCCGTATTCTCTCCCCTTCTTATTCTGGTCTCTCCTTTCTCCTTTAATAGGAGATGCCCTGCTGTGCCTCTCCCCATCCTGGCTCTCCCATTCCTCCTCTTCCCTCGTGGTACATAGGGCTGTGACCTTTGACCTCGGGGGACGTACATTCCTCTCCAGCTTTAACCCTCCTCGTAAAGTCACCTACTTTCTGTCATGTGATCCTTGGGGTAAGGAGGAAGTCACCTGTGGATCAGACTGCCCAATGGGAGGTTCCAGATCCCTGGAGCAGTTCTGGGGGGATGTTCTGAGCACCAGGGTTAGAATGAACAAGGCTAAGATCCATTGCCCCGCAACCCTGGCCTTCCTGATGCCACCAGGCCAGATGGGCATTGAGGAGGGTAAAATGGGAGGAGTGGAAGTGGTACACCTGGAAATGGGGATAGAGGACTACATGAACTCCATCAAAAACAAGGTGGATTCCTTTCTGGAGTCGGAGGCTCTGAAGCGTTCTGATAGGGTATGAGCAGGGTTTTTTTTTGCAACTTTTAACTACTAAACATTGTTTCCTTTGTTTTAGGATGATAGAGGTTTGGGCTAATCAGATGCATATAATGAATCAATACAAACCTGCTTTTACTAATCTTTCTCTGTTTTACTGGTGTATATTAAGGTGGTTCTGAGGTGCAGTGGGGGCAGGTTTGTTGGTGAGACAGCAGCTGCAAGCCCTACCTACATGTCCTTAGGCAATACAGAGGATATATGTTCCAGGGTGGCTAAACTCCTTCCTCAGCTGCTAGCAGGAGAGGCCGTGCTCCTGGAGTCCTACTGTCCTCCAATTAGGCCTGGATGTCGTGTGGAGGACCGTAGATGGGAGCAATACAACGGTAAGGCTTTCACTGAGAGTAGGGACAGGGGGGGACAGGGGGCGGGGCGTGGAATTAGCAAAACCATCGTTTGAGATCATTGAATGAGGAAGACTAATAACCCTTGCCGAGTGCATGGGACCATATTGAAATAAGTGTCTTTCCCGCCTTATTCACTCACACCAGCCCTCTAATCCCAGAGTCTCGGGTTAACTATCTGTCCTTGTCCTGGTGGTCGTAGTGAAGTTGTTTTCTCTGTGTGTCAGACTGCAGACCTCAGGTCCCAGATCTGTCCTTCAGACTGTGTGCCATTGTCACTCGCTCCCCTCAGGATGTGCCTCTCCTCTACAAGGTGAGAGAGCAGTAGGTAGGGCAGAGAGGGACCGATAAAGAGCAAGTAGACCTAGGATTGCATTAAAATCCCTTTATTTCACTGACTCATCGTCTGCCTTTCTGTCTTCTTCAGATGGCGTGTAAAGTGGGGGCGTCCGACATCCCTCTCTCACACAACTGCTCGCTCTCTCAGTCCTTGGCGTCGACTCTTTTTGAGTGTGGTTACAGTGACCCCACCTTGGCCGTGTCCCTCCGTCGCCAGGCAGCCGACACAGCCCTTTCCTGCCTTCGTGTTGTCATGGAGACTGAGTCAAGCATGTCAGCAGAACAACGTGGTGGGTCAGAAGCTCAGACTGACATGATGGGTACGTATGGATTGACAGTCTCTTGAATGTTGTGTTTTCCGAAGAGGTGGCCAACTCGATATAACTAACTTAACGATATGCCAAAGTCAGATATTTAGAAAACAGGAGAATCGATTCGTTTCTTAATTTCTTTGTCCAAGTTTATATTGTCCCTTCTATTCCTCACAGGAGTGGACTTAATTTTTACCCTCGATGGTTCCTTCATCAAGCCAGTTGTTCTGGGACTCCACCTCTCGCGTTGCCTTCACTCTTCTTTCCAAGACCAAGTGATGGAGTCTGACGGAGCTAGCAGTGGGTTGGAGGCCTGTCAAGGCACGCTCCTTCTCTCCCCCCTCATCCGCTCCCAGTGTTACTTGATGCAAGGAAAGACCATCCTTGTGGTGGGAGCAGGTGCCTACAGTAAGAAGTTTATCTGGGAAGCAGCCAAACAAAACAAACTGAAGGTAATTGTCTAAATGGCAGGGTAAATCATACATTCAATTACAACATATTTTAAAGCAGGGGTAGGCAGTTTATTTTTGGCATCACTGGGCAAAAATTCAAAATGTATCATGCAGCATATTCTAATTGAAGTGGTCTGGGAGAAAACCTCTACTCCTGCCTTCATCTTGGCTCTGTTTACAGGTTTCAGAAAATCTAGCCTTGACGGTAGACTTTGGCCAATTACAAGTTATTTCAGAGAGCGGGCGTTCCAATCAGCTGTTCAGACGCGCGTTCTCGTCGCTTCAGACAGTGAAAGTGTGATTCAGTAGCGGACAATCCTGCCAAAAAAGTTGCTATTCCAGCATTGGCAACAACTTATAATAATAATAATAATAATAATAATAATAATAAAAATACTAATAATAATAGTAATAATAATAATAATAATAATAATAATAATAATAATTAAAGCCAAAGCAATAGGCAACTACAAACGCAAAGCAACGACCAACGCAATGTATAAAGCGACGCTATCAACAAATGCAAAGCCAGTTGCATAATTTTGGCAATAATGGAATCCCATATGCCATTGGCTCCCTGATGGTCGCCACTGGCTCTGTCTGGTCAAGCCAAGCAACCTTGTGTTGCGCGCGTTTGAAGCGCGTGCATATGCCCGTGCTGGTCTATTGGGAGCCGCTTAGGATAGCGAGAGCTGCAGGAGGAGGGCTGTATTTTCAAATTCAGGTGTTTTTGTTGCCTTTTCCATAAAACTGCCTACCCCACCTTTAATGTTGAACAACTGCAATGCAAGTTTTTCCACAAATGGCTAATTTTAATTCCACTCATCTTTTCCTTGAAAAGATCCTCCTAGTGGACTGTGACCCAAACCACTTTGCTTCCAAGATGGTAGACCATTTCTTGCCCCTACCAGACATCCCAGACCATCGTCGAGACGATCAGCATTGCATTCGTATCTGTGATTGGCTGGCATCCTCCGGGCTCCACCCAGATGGCTGTGTTTGTTTCTGGGACGACTGTGTGGTCCTTACTTCCCTGGTGTGTGATCGATTGGGACTGAGGGGCACACCCACTGAAGCTATTCGAATTTCCAAGGAGAAGAGTCGCACCCACCAGCACCTTTTGGGTCTCTTGAAATCCACTGGAATTCACCCTGTCACGGCTGATCAACCATCAGGTCAGGCGGATGGTTTGGTTGAGTTGAAGAATGGGGAGAGAGGAGGAATGGTCAACATGGAAGGCAACAGCTTGAGAGCTATGGCTGATTTCGACCGTGGGGATCTCTTTGACAGCAGCTTGGATAAGCCTGACAACACCGGCAGCAGCTATATAACCTTTTCTTCCTTCTCTACACCCTCATCTTCTTTTAAACCGAGTATGTTCAATCCATCCACACCCCTACTCTCTCCATCGCCAAGTTCTTATGCAGTGCCTTGCATTCATGTGGAAAGTGCTCTGGACCTGGAGAAGGCTGCCCAGGGTGGACTGGCAGTGCCTGGAAGTGCCAACCTACGGACAGTAAGGTTCCCCGCCGTGTTGAAGCTAGAGTACGGATCAGGAGCTGTAGGTGTCCGGAAGGTGGATTCCCTGGCAGAGAGCCTGATGCACTTTGAACGCATTGTAGGTGACCTGAGAGAGGAGACAGACTATCCGGGCATTGGCCTCGGCTGGGGCAATGCTATGATCCTAATGGAGTACCTTGGTGGTACCGAGCACGACGTGGATGTGCTTCTGTTCAATGGTCGTCTGGAGGGGGCATTTGTGTCCGACAACGGGCCAACGCGCGCTCCGGCTTTCACAGAGACAGCAGCTCAGATGCCCTCAGGACTGGCGCCTGACAAGCGAGCACAGCTAATCCGTGCGGCCCATCACGCGTGCCTGGGTTGTGGCCTGCGCAACGGCGTCTTCAATGTGGAGCTGAAGATGACCGAGCTGGGCCCAAGGCTTATTGAGATCAACGCGCGCATGGGGGGCTTCTACCTACGCGACTGGATCCTGCAACTCTATGGTGTTGATATTCTCATGGCTGCCTTCATGGTGGCTTGCGGTGTCCGTCCCTGCTTGCCCTCAGCCACAGAGCTCCCTGCCAGAGGCCACATTGCTGGGGTTATGTGTGTGGTGTCGCAGCACCTCCAGGCTCTGAGAAGCACGGCCAGACCAGAGCGACTGCGTAGCCTGCACAAGAAGGGGGAACTGTGTTTGAATGAGCTGGCTGCAGACGACGAACTGATTTCCGGGGAGTATGAGGAGCCATTCTGTAATGTGGGTGTTAGGGACACCCACAGTGGGGCCAATGCACGTCAGCGTCTACTGGCCCTCTGTCAGGGCCTGGGTCTGCACTGCCCCCCTCGCTACGACCTGAGCTATTTCCTGTCTCAGTTCAGCTAATAGGGGGTTCAAGAGGGAGCAAATAATTTGGGTCTTAATTATATATGAATGTTTAAACATATATATATATATATATATATATATATATATATATATATATATGCACACACACCGAAAAATACTGTAATATAGAGAGCTGCCCTTTCCCCATTTTTAAACCTTTTGATGATGAAATTAATCAATGTCTACGGTTTTGATTCTCTATATTAGTTTATACCCAATGTCAATTTACGTCAGCCAGTTTTTTAATCTGCCAAATAATCAGGGAGAAATATTTTAGCTTTGGTTGGGGGACCATAGAAGCAATACAACACATCACAAATATAAAATTAAATAATAGAACTATGCTTAAAAGTCTGAGGAATGGCTCGGGGGTGTAAGCCTTTACTTTCCTTTCTGACCCAGTCAAAGCTAGAAGTTACCACAGTCAGCAGAGATGAGGTGGAATGGCCTGGTAAGGTGTTGGATTACACAGACAGTTCTGTAGGTCAGGGGCTGAGTGTTATTTAAAGGAAGAGGGAGATTTCTGGAGATTGATCAATGGAAACCCGAGGTGGAGAACATGTGACCTTTCGAAACGTGAACGTTTTGGGAGTGGGGATGTCTGCTGTGAAAGGAAATTGGACTATTGAAAAATAAATAAAATTTTGCTGCACTAGGTTAGATTTTTTTAATAAAGATGAATGCTTCTTCCTCAAATGACAGGTTTGACATTAATCAAATGCATTCAAGAATAACTTATGTTAAGATGCTAGTACATTGGTATTTTTAAAGGGCGTTTAAGGCGACATCTTCTCAGCAAACCCTCTTGACACGTCACCTTGGCACGACTAGCCTGTACTGGCATTTGGTGTTTGGTGTCATGCAGTACAGAAGCATAATAAGTGAAACAGATATGCTCCACACGTTCTTGCAAACCCTCCTAACCTCTCACGATGGCCTCTAACAGACTCAAATTTGATTCAATGTTTTGGATTTATTGCTGGTTACATGAATTATGTTGTATAAACTTTAAAATTGCATAAAAATAACTGCAGTCCCTCATTCCTAAAATATTCTGCGATTACAGGAGCACCATATGGTAACTTGTCTATTATCAACTGGACTATTCTGTCTTTTTTTGCTTCTGCATAATATCTTGTTTCTTTCTCGTATGAATAACACTGGTTCTACAAATGTCTTACAGATTAGATCTAAAATCACATAGAAATACAATGTAATGTTTACATTCTCCTTGGTTTTACAAACACTTTTGTTAAAATGCAATGAATCTCCAACTATGAACAATAATAATGCATGTGAAGTTATTTGTATCAATATTTGTGTATTTGATCTGTCTCTTTCTAAATTAACCAATGAAAGTGAGTCCGTAAAGTCATAAATTGTCCACTACAAAGACCATGTATGACAATGGTGCTCAGTTCATGTTATTTTGTAATGCTATGAACATAAAATGATAATCACCAACCTATCATTCTAATAAATATTTTAAAAAAGGATAATAAACTTTGAATTAATCAGTTTTTGACTCTTCATTTTTTTTACTTTCCACTGATAGGCCTATTTGCTATATCCAGACATAGCCTAATCAATCCAATAAATGACTAAGTTAGCACTGCAATTCAGGCTTTCTCCACCTAGCCAACTGCTTTCTATCTAAAATTAGACAAATAGGCTTAGCTTATTTTGAAGATGTATAATGTTAAGTACTAATATAAAGTGAGAAGTGCTTTATTAAAGGAAGCATATAAAACAAATACAAATTACAAACTGAACCAAGGTTATTGTAGGGAATCAGGCAACCCCTTTTTATAAACACAATGCTCAGCTACTCCCATTAAAGGGAATAGGGAATCAACCACTGATATTTCCCTTTTATAGCTTTCTTCCACCCTCTTTTTCCCAACTTCCCCACCCCTAAAAATATCTCCTGCCCTTTTCGTTTGAACTGTGAAAAGGGTGAGTCGCTGTTATTTCCTTTAGTCTGAGCTTTCATGTTAAACTAGATTGTGCATATATAATACCATCTGTAGTTCTGTCTGCTTTGATTTATACATATTTATCCATGTTAATATTCCAAACTGTAGGCCAACAGTTGCATATCCTCGTGTGTTTTTAGAGCTGATGGGACACCAAACAAGGTATTTATTGTGTCAGTGCACAAGACTAATACCTGTGGCTGGTCTCAATAGCTAGAGAGTTTAGCTCTCCAGAACTGACATCAGCAACTCCTGTCTCTGTATAAAATGTGCCATTTTGGCTGGAAACTTTGGTACATTAGGGGTGGAGAGTGGCAGACTGTGTACCATAGTGAAACATATTCTTATTATTTCAAAGACAAGTTATTTTTATTTTATACCAATCGAACCAGTGGGAAATCCTTCTAAGAAAATGGAGAGTATGTGTGTTGGTACCCATTTACTGGTGGAGACTGACCATATAGGCCTACTAGTTTTCATGTATTCCCCGCTAATGGTCATATCCCGCTGGAACCTCTTTCAGTATACTTTTTCAGGAGACAGACAGTGTTTCATTTACTGTGTTGTAGTCCAGGTTCAAACAGCACAGTGGTCCCTTTCCCCCAAACGTCTGACTCAGGGGCCTGCCAATGCAAGAAATTATATTCCTCATGCATTTATAATTAACTAAATAATATTACTTGATGTTTACTTCAAAACTAAACAATGTCAGGCTATGAATCCCATAACACAATGCAATCAATTACTAAAATTGGAATTGATATGCTGCCAGCTGAGCACACAAATATTATGTGATTGCTAACTATAGTTTGGTAATTTGAAATAGACTCTTCAGCAAACGCAGTGGGATCAATAATAACACGTTGAGATAGCTAGCATTCAATTCTATAAAATGAATGAATGCCTTATCTTTTAAAAAAAAGATAACGTTCAATTTACCGGAGAAAACATCATGCGAAGTTAGACTTGGTTTGATGAGATAACGCTAGCTCACACACTTTCTTACATAGGCTATAATAACTGTAATAAACAACCATAGCGAAAAGTCTTCATTATGACATTATTTGCACGATCCCACACGCCCCCCAGTGGAGAAACCATGGCCTTGACTGGTGTCGTGGTGATGCGCCCAGCCCAGCAGTCGCACGAGCTCGTTCTCAAAACGGCACAAAGCGTACACACTGTTGTAGTACTACTACGAGGCTCGAGTGTAGACGCTTGCTTAGCTAGACGGTTGGTCTTCGCGTTTACTTTAGCTTTTACATCGTTAGCTAGCTAACTTGACGCCCTGACTCTGATTCAGTTGTACCAACTTCTTTAATAGCAATGCACTTTAACAAGGACACCTCAGCTAATGCTTTAAATAAATCTAGTATTATTGTAAGGGCTCTTACAAAAGAAGGGAGTTTTTTGGTCTGGGTGGGCCATGCACTCAAGCTCAAATGGCTAAACCAAAGGAGTAACGAGGTAAAGTTTATTTGTGAGAAAAAAGATAACTTTTATAGCGAAATGTGCAAGTCAATCATACGCAAGGTGTATCAGTCAGGGCCTGGTGTTGTTTACTTTTTCTTTATCGCATCGCATCATCTCGCAGGATGTGAGACAATTGCTGGGGGACGTTCTCCCCTGCTTTGCCTGTGGATGTGTGGACAACAACGACTTAATCTCTTTGCAGGAGATTTTAGTTAGGGTAATGGTTATTCATACATCACATGCCAGTCTTACACAATTTGAAATAAATGTTGTATCCCGCATTGTAGAACACCAAGTGCAGGAACATTGTTATAATAATCCTCTCTCAGATGGATGTAAACATAGGGGACTATGATGGAACTACTCCGCTTCACAAGGCATGTGAGAATGGCAAGATGAACACTGTCAAGTATCTATTAAGCAGGGGAGCAACCACACAGCTGCAAGACCGCTATGGACGCACACCCCTTCATGTGGCTATCAGGAACAGGTAAACCAGTTGAGTTTATGTATTTACATTGTAAAAATGATCAATAATGCAGGTAACTGTACCATATGTAATAACCAGATTTGCTGTTTGTCTTAGGCACCTTGAAATCATCCGTATACTTCGTCAGGAGGGGGCTACCCTATCTTTGAAACCTGTGAACATTGGCATGGAGCTTGTTAAGTTAGTAGTTCTTCATTTATGCCTGACAACCTGCAGCTTTAAATTGCACCCATCTTCTACTATGCATTCATTCACATTGCTGAAATACTCCTCGCACCTGTCTCAGTTTTTATAACGTACTGTATGTTCTGTTCTGATTCGACAATTGTGTGTGTTCCATCAGAACAGTTAAAGCCAGAGATTACAAGTTGCTAAAGGCCTGGTACCTTGCTGGGGTGAAAATGGATGAGCCTGACTATAACGGCCGCACAACCATGCATGCTGCAGTCAGGTTGAGGGACAAGGCCATGGTGATCTTACTGCTGGAATATGGGGCCACCTCGCTGGTAAAATCTATAGATCAAATTATTCCTGAATAATAAATAAGTGATCCACAATTATGCATTTATTATTGATTTACACTTGTGATTCTAATTAAAGTTTAGAGTATCAGCTATGTTTCACCACACTTGACTTAGTAGAATTAAATAGTTCATAACACCCATATATATCATATATTGGAGGTTACATTTGGTTTAATTAGAAAACATGGATGTGATTGTTTTATGTAGTGGTCCACTGGATTTTATGCTGAATGATTTAGCATAATAGTTACAAGTCTGGCGTTTCCCATAGGTAAAAGACACTTGGGGACAGACAGCAGTGGAGGAAGCTCAAAAGAACAACTTTCTCAGCGTATTGACACTGTTCCACTGTTACTGAGCAAGTAAACAATCAACAGGCTTCCCAGCAATTCAAGTTAGACAGGCCAATAGACTTCCTGTCGTAGTACCATGTATCTGCCTAGTAATTTATTAATCTTGGAGGCAGGTTAGCATCTCTTTGTTGTATGAAAGTTAAGCATTTCGGCTAATTTAAAAGTTCTACGTATCTAATAAGGCATTTGAGACATTGTCCGAGTAGGCCAGTCAAAACATTTGTATTGCATTGACATACACAAGACTGTTAATAAATTTCACATTTATTTTACGTTTCCATTGATTCACTGTTAAACAAATCAGTCAAATGGGAGACAAACCAATTGAAGAGTATTTTTAATTAGGTCTTAGCGTAAGGGCAAGGCCGGTCTAACCCAGCAGATGACCTGTATCTTCACTTGGGGAAAGGTTTAAACTTCTATGACAGATGTGTGCATTGCTCCGCTTTGCGCAGGGTGCAGACTTAGTAAACGTAACTAGCTGTGTAGAGAGACTGCATGGCAGCCTGGTCAGCAGAGCCGGAAGGTTTGTACTCTCCTTTGGAAGCCAAACCGTTAATCTGAGGACGTTGGAAATAAGAGGTCTGGTCAAAGTCTAAAGTAGACATTAATGATCAGCTAGACAGGGCAGTTAATTGGGGGACATCAGCATTGTTATGTGGGGACAAAGGTTTTCCCAGAAATGAATAATTTACTTATCAGTGTTCACTTAGTTTACCAGAGGACCTTTACTGCTTAAAATGATGAACATCCACTAAATTAGGGCTGTGCTTTAATCTGAAAGTGTAGTCAACTCTAAATAATTTGTGTCACTCACCTTGGCTCTGTTGCAGAACACTTCCTGGGCAGCAGCCTTGTTTGCAGCCTTCCCCTGCCAGGTGGCGAGGGTGGAAGCCTGAAGTGCGCGGCCATAAGAGAAGGATACCTTCCATGGTCGGGGTAGGGGCACCTGGTTCATGGCATTCAGGTTGAGGGAGGCTTCCTCCTCACTCTGGCCTCCAGACAGGAAGCAAATACCTAAAAGAAAATTGTAAATAGATATGGATGTTAAAAGATAGAGATTGTTCTCGTCTGTATTTGCTTTTCTACTTTGTGGTATGAAGTATGAAGAAGGTTTGGCCCGAGGGTCCATTTGTAACATTTTGCGCATTTCCACCCACCGGGCACAGCGGCAGGGACAGTACGCCTCAGGGCAGTGATAGTGGCCATGGCAACCTCCTGAGGGGTGTATTTCTTGGGACAGGAGTGTCCGGCTGTAACCATGTTAGGTTTCAGCAAGGTTCCCTCCAGGTAAACGTGGTGGTCAGACAGAGCTTTGTAGGTTGCAGCCAGGACCTAAGGTATACAGAGAAGCCTCAGCATGCATGTTTGCTTTTAAGGCTGGCCGATTTTGAAAATGTGTTCCAATGTTAGCCACCCACTCACCTTCTCTGTTACATACTGGCAGCGCAGCAGGTCATGTTCTCCATCAGGCAGAATCTCTGGCTCAACAATGGGCACGAGACCATTCTGTTCAGGAGGATGCCACAAAGTTCAGATCGTTGCTACAGTAAAGAATAAATAGCTAAGTTGGACAGAATGTCATGTGACCCACACACCTGTTGGCAGATGCTGGCATATCTGGCAAGGACATTAGCGTTTTCTGCAATGGCGAGGGCAGATGGGCAGTCAGCAGAGATCTTGAGCACACACCTCCACTTGGCGAAGTCACAGCCATCTTTCTTGTACTGGGCGCACCGCTCTGACAGACCATCAAGACCTGAGGAGTGTAAGGGCAAGGTTAGAATCTGCAAATCTGCATCATGTCGAGGTCATCAGTAAATTCTATTGGCGATAAGTCACTTAGTGCCGAAATGTAGTTGTGAAAATGGTCACCTTGTGTGGTTGTCTCTCCATCTGTTCCATTAAGACCCGCTGTGCCTTTGTCGACCTAGGAGAAAAAAAGATAACCCTGAAGCTGTAAACCCTTCTCATGTCAAAGAACAGATAGTGTGCAGTAAACAGCCCATTCGATAAAAATTAGGGCCTGGCCTGTCTGCAACAGACTCCTCACCTTGATGCCTACAACAATGTCCTTTTCCTTTATGACCTGAGGGAAGAGCTTGCCATTTTCAGACTTCTGGTACAGTGTCTCGTGAAAGAAGATGACACCACCTATAGAGTTGGCGATGGAGGGATCAACGGAGAAGAGAAGGTCGCGGAAATAGCGGCGGTTTTCCTCATTGTTCTCCACATTGATTTTCTGAAGGCGCTTTCCCATGGTACCTTTGAAGGTTATTGAGAAGGAAATTTAGACCAGGTTGACAGCAAGTCATACCAAGGGCATTTTCTAATCTAGCTTTTTTCTTTTCTTTATTTTCCTAATTGGACTTCATCCACTTTAGAGTGGAAACTATGCCCACCTCACCTGTGGACTCATCTGCTGCCAGGATGCCCTTTCCTGTAGCTACAATTCTTTGTGCAATGCCAGAGAGCTCTTTCTTCTGCTCTGGTGAGAGGGATGGGTACTGATGAGTCATCCTGTATTTAAGTGAGGGGAAAAGATTCACATCAATGGTGAAATTATAGTGTCAGTTTATCACATACTGTTGCGGGCCAATTATGGCACTGTTGTACAGCACTTTGTAAGGCAGTTAAGAAAGGTGATACATCAATAAAGGTTATTATTATAGTTTATATAACATATTATGCTACTTAGGTTGTGGCCAATCTCATCACCCTGACCTCTGACCTGAAACTCCCACATCTACTTGGCAACTCTGTCAATATTTGGCGTGACTGCAGCTTGAACTTTAGCATTTTACAACTAATATGTAACATTATTTATTTCCCTGGAGTAATTACTTTCGCAACAAGTTTTAAACCCTGATCAAAATAGGACAAAGTAGGTAGGACAAAGTCATCTGGACAAGACTACCTAGTAGAAGCAGTTTTTAACATATGATCCTAATAAATAAACCAATAACTTCAATAAAAAAAATATATGAATATGTCAATGTGTTGAGTCAAAAGCTAAGTTGATTTTACAACAAAATGCGAATACTTCTGGTATAACAGGTAATTCCTGTTATATGTTCGCTCACTTAGCTTTTTAAGTAGGCCAATAGGAAATCCCCCCAACAAATGAGAACAATCGGGTTTAAGGCGCTGTAGTTGTTCTGTGCAACACTTTATACTTTATCATAGTTCTTTCTTAAAACAACGTCACATTGTTAATATATTTGCACGAAATACATTTCTCACAGAATAAAATGCAGTGCTGTCAAATCCTAGCCTAAGTTTATTCCATCTACACGTTGAATAAGTAGAGAAGTGTACCGATTATGCATGAAAAGACAACAAATAGAGAAGACACCAAATCTTACTTGAACGGACGGCAACCACTGAAGACAACAAAAAATAACTCCTGGTTCCTGCCTCAACAATTAGCTTAGAAATTGAGAAGGCCGAAAATATGGAGCAATCTGCTATTTATTCACTGTCTGCAAGCGTGGAGGAGGTGTGTGTGATGTGGCACGGGCGTGCAGTTCTACAGGTGATGTAATTGGTCAAGACAGACAAAGGGGGGCGTGTTTGTCTAGCGATGCTCCATTGTGGACTTTGAGACGTTTTAAAAAAACATGGGGGATGGGGGAGAACACTATGGGGACACATCCAAGATTGAAAGAAGTATCACCTTATAGTATATGTTAAAAACAGATACGTTGTAATTGGAAGCTCTTACTCAGGGCTTACATGTTTGTAGAAATGGTGTTGCCTTCATGGAAAAGTGAACTATGGTTAAGTAGCTGGACAAAGTTGCAAGTCCATACAAATCAGGTTTCTATGTCTATTACAAGTTAAAAACATTGTGAAAGTGAAAGAAATAGATGAAGGAGAATCATACGCTGTAGCTAATCAGCGTCAAATTACTTTGTTTTTTAATGAACAACATGATAACTGTATTATTTATATTCCAAACAATGAATTGCCGTAAATAATTAAATATATACATTTAGTATACATTAATAGTCATTGTTATTATCTGCAGCAATTGCGGTAGACCCACAGTATACGAATGCTAAATGTAACTAGGCCTATGACATAGGTATGGAAATCTAGTAACGATCATATGTGACCACAGCTGAAAAATATCAAGGCTGTGTTAAAGGTTATGCACAATTCTTGTGGGAATGACTTCAGCAGACAGTCACTGTGTGAACCCAGCTATGAGGTAGGTGGGGCTGATCTAAAACGCACACATCAATATTAAAAACCAACCTTACACAAGACGGACCCTGGACTACAAAGCAATGGCCTTACAAACACCAAGGGTCAGAGTCCCTGACAGAAGTGAAGACACAGTGTAGACAGGAAGATGTATGCCGCATACAACACCAGTCCAAACATTTGACTGGTACTGTATTTTGAAGTATTATGTTTTTATTGGTCACACATACATTGTTACAACATTGCACGGTGAAAGGCTTGGTGGCCAGATCCATGAATATGCTTGTTACTTTAATAATATAGATTTAATATGATAAAATGGAGTATGCACTAGTATGTATAACATACAACACCACAGGAGCCAATGTTTGTTAAGTATAAAGTATAGACTACTGCTCAAAGGTTTGGGGTCACCTGGAAAATGTTATGTTTTCCATGAAAACTCGCACTTTTAATAAATAATTAATCAAATGAGTTGCAAATGAGTTGCAAAAATGAACAGAAAATACAGTGGATATGGTTAGAAACAACGCTTTTACTTCAAATATTAAATGTCCTTCAAACTTTGCTTTCTTCAAAGAAACTTCTATTTGCAGCAATTTCAGCCTTGCAGACCTTTGGTATCCTAGCTGTTTTTTCTGCAATTTGTTGAGGCAGTCTGAAGAAATGTCCCCATGCTTCCTGAAGCACCTCCCACAAATTGGATTGGCTTGATGGGCACTTCTGAAGTACCATGCAGTCAAGCTGCTCCCACAAAAGCTCAATAGCAATGAGATCTTGTGACTGCACTGGCCACTCCATTATGGACAGAATATCATAAGACTACTTTTTCCCTAAATAGTTATGGCATTGTTAGGGAGCTGTGCTTTGGGTCATTGTCCTGTTGTCGGAGGAAATTGGCTTCAATCAAGCGCTGTCCACAGGGTATTGCATGGCTTTGCAAAATGGACTGATAGCCTTCCTTATTCAAGATTTCTTTTACCCTGTACAAATCTCCCACTTTACCAGCACCAAAGCAACCCAGACCATCACATTTCCTCCACCATGCTTGACAGAAGGCTTCAAGCACTCCTTAAGTAACTTTTCATTTTTTTCTGCGTCTCACAAATGTTCTTCTGTGTGGATCAAAACACCTCAAACTTAAATTTGTCTATTAAAACAATCTTCCTCTCTGCAATATCTGTGTTCTCTGTAATTTCTCACATAGAGTAGCCTTCACTTCTCAGAACAAGAACAGACTGACAAGTTTAAGAAGAAAGCCATTCTGGTGCTTCAGATACTCAACTAGCGAGTGACGGTTGCTGAAAATAGGCCTCTGTAGGCCTATGTAGATGACCAAATTAACAATGTAGACTGTATTTCTGATCAATTATATATATTTTAATTGAAAATAATTGTGCTTTGATTGAAAAAAAAGGACATTCTTAAGTGACCCCAAACGTTTGAGTGGTAACACACCTTGAATTCGTAATGTGGTCTTTCAAAACGCACAAAAAGTACATGCCAGACAAGCGTGTTAAGTTACCCATACCATAAAACTGCATAAACAGCCGTTTAACAATGAATAACTAATCAAATGTAGGCCAAACCAGAAAAACTCGATTGGTGGCATGATTTGTTCATTGGGCCCAGGTATATTCTTACATTGGTGCTTGAATAATAGGCCTACCTAATAATAGACCTATTATACTTATTAGTGCTGCATATCTCAAGCTATGGTAATTAGTTTCATATAACTGCATTTGTATTATACTTTTGAATCCATCAAACTAGGTGTTTAAGCATGCACGCACACAACAAATTTTACAACCATACGTCTGTTTTAAAATTTCGCCAACGGATGGCGCAGTCTCAATGTATGTATGGTCGCATGAGCTAGTGACAGCACTTCCGGTTCCGGAAGACTGTCCGAAAGAGCTGCAACATCAACACATCCACAGAAAGATTCAGTAATACACATTTTATAAAACAAATTGGTAAGAGTTTTACAGTTAAACAATTAACCTAAATTATACAGCAAATCAATGACATAACTCTATTCAAAGTCATGGTCTGAGGCCCGCGTAGCAATTTTTTTGCCGGTAACTCATTTGAGAAGGTTAGCCAACATAGTTAGCTAGCTAGCTAGTCAGCTAAGCTAGCTAGCGGAAATAATGCCACTTTACCATTATTACTAGCTAACCACACCTAGCGTAGCGATAACATTAGCCGGCTATTTGCTCTCTGGTGATTGTGCCAGCTAACTTTTGCATGTATATAAGAGCCTGCGTTTTATTTGATCTCAGCAAACTTAAGTGTCCGATATTGTCTTGAGTATGTTTTTGCAGCACAGATAACATGACGTTAGTTAGCAAGTTAAGCTTCATTACTGTTCATGTGGTCGTATCTGGCTCATCATGGCTCTAATCTAAAATCGTTGATTCTCTTTATTTTAGAGCTGAGGATGTCAGGACAAAAACGTCCTTGTGATACAACTGGTCAATCCTCCTCTTCTGGTGCACCCCCTGAGAAGCTGCGAAGGGACAAAGATGGTGCAGAAGACGGGGGTCCCAGTGTAACAGCTGGGGGGAGCACAGCTGTAGAGACAGTCATCAAACTTGGTGGGGTTTCCAACTCGGTGAGATTATTGTTTATAGGATAATGGTAGGAGGTTTTTCCAACAGAGGTCTAACAACTCTGAACAAAGTCCCTGCATGGACATTTGAAGAGATAGGCTCTGCTCCAACCACTGCAGTCCACTAAATATATTTGTCCAAATGGAAATCAAATGAAACCGTTATATTATCCTAGATTGACTGTCATCTCTCTATGTTGTTTGTTATCTTGTTGTTTTAGGAGGAGCAGGATGTCAAAGCCCTCCAGGCAAAAAACAGGAAGCTGGGTGAGGCTCTCGATCAACGACAGGTACCGGATGCACCCACCACCATCTATAAACACACACACACGCACACACAAGTGCACTCATAATCACACTGCAAAACGCTCTCAATGTACGTTTGCATGATAAACTATTCTAAGGTACCTTCACATGGTTGCTATACAGGTAATTGAAGACGAGCTGAGGGAACGTATTGAGAGACTAGAGACTCGACAGGCCACGGATGATGCAAGTCTGCTGATCCTCAACAGATACTGGAATCAGGTTAATATTTCCGAATACAACTAAAGTTCAAAGTGATGTTGTATCAGTACATGTGTATGTCTGTCTGGGATCTTATCCCGCCTCTTTTTATCCCTATCTCTCGTTGCTTACTCTCAGTTTGATGAAAACATTCGGCTGATTGCCAGGCGATATGACCAATCAGGAAGTGAGCCTCAGAAATCACCTTCAAGTGAGGGCCGGAGCCTGAAGCCAGAAACCCCAGAACCTGATGGTGACTCGAACCAGGAACGGGCCAAAGATAGAGGTACAAGAAGGGTGGAACTAGGAAAGAAAATGAGGAAAGGGGTTGTTTGTCTCAGGAGCTTTGCCAAGAATGTTTTGAGGTGACTGACATGCCATTGGATATACTGGTTGATTTGGTTTTGTACGAAAGTCAGAAAAACTGAGTTGGAAAGATTTTGTGTAACCGTCATATTCAGTGTGGGTGCTACAATGTTGTTGCAATTAGGAATGATCCGATCGTAAGTGTCGGTATCTGGCCCGATAACAACATGTTTTAAAGGATCGGTATCGGCTATATAGAAAGTCAGCAAATTACAATACATGGTTTATTATAATACCAACTGCCAATTGTCATAATCCGCTAGGCTTTTATCCACAATCTACGGCAGCGGGGCACGTGTTTGAGGAAATTAAAGAGAAGCTGCAGCCTACTGCAGGCAATTGTTGGTTAATGCAGTCAGGTGTAACCATTGCTGTGTGTGTTCTCTTGTCACTCGCACGAAAATGGCTGCGGGTGAAGACCAAATTTATGAAAAGCGTTCATTTCTTATCCTGGAAACAGGAGTTTAGTTGGCTGGCATTAGAGGATGTGCCTAAATTCCTTTCCCCGTCTCGTCAATATGCAGCACAGGGGCGCACTCACTGACCGCTCCCTCTGCCTCGTTCCCCTTGCTTCCAAAAGTATAATTCCATAACATGGTCACGTTAGCTGTGGTTTGTTAACGTTAGTTTGTTAACATTGATTCGTGTGGTAATGTTTAACCCCTTGGATACATGCCATTGATACTTGTTTGACAAACCCTAATATCTGCAATGCGATTACTCAACACATCATCAGGCAACAAAGCTAGCTAGCTAACGTTCCTTCAACTTTGGCGTCTGTGGTTGCGGATGGTAACGCCAACAGCACTGATAGAAATGTGAGACGTTTTTGGCACTTGTTATGGCCCTGTTTTACCCGCTTTGCTCTCAAACTTGCAACACAAAGTTGGAGTTTCACCCAAATCCTCTTAACGCCACCCAACGAAACTATTTTGTACTATTCGATAAATGGTGTATGGCTATGATTTAAAAACAAAGGTGGCTGAATTAATTTCGATTAAATATTGTGAGGGAAATATTTTAGGATTCATGAAAGTTATAGATTTGCATTTGTATGGTTTTAATGATTAAAGATCATAATAGTTAACTTTAGTCTTTGTTATTTGATAACCGCTTATGAATAAAACCATTGGCATAGGGCAAAGTAAAAAATTACTTTGGGCAAATAGATTTCTGGTACACTTACCCAACATTAAAAAATAAACGTTAACGTTGAACCGTGATGCAAACAATCTAAATTGAATAGGTTTTTACTAACTTGCAGAACACACTGTGCTGCTGTGTCTAAGAAAATACAAATATCTGATCGGGACTCGGTTTCAGAAGAATACTGAATATAAAATCGGATTGGAGGGTGAAAAAACTTGATCAGGACATCCCTAGTTGCAATGGTTTAAAAATTATTGTCAGGCCTACTCTAGGCAGGAAAAGTGATCTATGCTGTTAGTCCGGACGCTGTACTCAGGGTTTCAGTCTGCATCTGGGATTAATTGCATTGAGCAAATGTTGCACTGCCTGGCCTTTATGGAAGAGTGGAACCTCAGTAGAACTCTCCCTGCTGTGGTTCCCTGACATATGTTGGTTGTCCCTCCAGGCCAGCAAGGCGAAACCAACCCCTCCTTCCTGGCCATGCTGGCCAGCAGCAGCAGCGAGGAGATGGAGGCGGAGCTGCAGGAGCGGGTGGAGTCCAGCCAGAAGCAGGCCAATCGCGTAGCGGAGATCTACGACAGCCTGAGGAGCATCGTGGAGCAGCTGAAAGAGCAGCTGGACGCCGGAGGAGGTGAGACAAGGGAAACAAGGGTTAGGCTCAGGGAAGGAAAAGATTGTGAGGATGAGTGGTAAAACCCAGACCTACAACACATCCGGTATTCGTTTGTTGACGACGAGCCCTGCTTATTTGAGTAAATCCTAACATAATTGTTGTGTCTTTCCAGAGGGGACAGTGTGGCAGGTGGCTGCTCAGCTCAACACTCTGCTGACCAATGAGAATGAGCGCCTGCGTCAGCTGACCGAGGGCCTCCAACAGAAGCACAGCAACATGACCAGCGAGGTGCTTATGACGCTGACCTTACGTCACCTGCTGCCATCCTAACACACATTTGTCCACGTGTTATTTCTAGGACTAGGTTTTGGTTATGTGCTGGACTAGCTATCACACGTTTCGGTGTGTCTCACCGTTTTTCTTTCTGTCAGTAAAAAGTAGCGGGGTGAGGTCTTTGGCTCCGGCGGCTCTGTTTCTATAGCCACTGCGTGCTGACCATTCTCCCGTCTCTCCTAGTCTCGTCCCCTAGGCCGGGCGGTGGCCAAGGCAGACACGCGGGTCAGCGAGCTTCAGGGCCTGATCGAGGAGCTCCAGTGGGACATGGAGAAGATCCGCAGGCGTGAGAACCGCCTCAACACACACCTCAGTGAGATCCTGGAGAGGGTGAGTGTATATTTGAGTCAAAACATTAGCGTATAGTTAGTGTGTGTGTGTGTGTGTGTGTGTTTGATACAGATATCCTTGTATGAATAAGGCAATGTGCTATGTTCTGCAGCGGCCTCCTGATGAGTGTGTTTATTTTTCCCTCTAGGTGAACAGTAAAGGTTACAAGGTGTGTGGCGAGGCGAGCAGCGTGTGTGGCACTATCACCATCAACAAGAGAAAGGTACAAATCCATTAGGGCAGCATTACAAAAGAAGGTTGTATGCCTGTGCATCTCACTAGTTCAAACCAAATCTATATGTGACCATCTCTGCCTCTTTCTCTCCTTTGTCGTTTGTGTTTTCCATCCCTCCTTCTCACCCCCCCTCACTCCCTTGTTAGTTTGAAGACATGAACAGCGAGCTGGAGGAGAACCGGGAGCTGGCTGAGAACCGTCTGAGTGAGCTGCAGAGGCTCCAGCAGGACCTGCAGAACGTCAACCAGGAGAACAACAACATGCGGGTAGGTGTTGGTGCCAGGCCATTGGATACGCCTCGCTCTAATCTGCCACCACATTTTGTATTTACCCATTGATCAGGAGAAGCCATTAGCTTATCAACGATTTGATTGCAACGGACAGAAAAGTCAGAATGATAAGGCTATTGTTTGACTTTTCTTGTCGGGTCTGTACAATAGTAAGATTCATCTAATCGGTGTATTTATTTATTTTGTGTATAACTCTGGTTCTTTGTTTTTGTGGAAAATAACCATCTTTTGTCCAACTCTTTCTTGTGTTTCTACTGTTTCCCTCCGGCTACCTATACTTCTTTTTCCTTAACTCTTCTGTTTTCTCTCTCAATTCGTTTCTCCCTCTCTCACTCAGGCGGAGTTGTTGAGCAGAGCGGAGGGCGTGGCAAGGGACAGTTCCGAGTACCGCTGTCTCCAGTCCCAGTTCTCTGTGCTCTACAACGAGTCTCTGGTTCTGAAGGCCCAGCTGGACGAGACGCGGACCCGCCTCGGGACCACCCGAACCGCACGGCTGCGCCAGCTGGAGCATATGGAGGTGTGTGTGTGTGTGTGTGTGTGTGTGTGTGTGTGTGAGGTCAATTATTACAGAGCCCCTGACAGGAGCATCGGGGAAAAGTAGATAATCCTATTCAATGTAAATGAATATTAAAGAATTAGTTCCGGAGTTACTCCAGAGATATTTCTGTTGTTCCATGTAGCAATCAAACCATCATGATGCATTGGTCCGTTCTTGCGTTTCAACCTGCCACTAGAGACTGGCTGCGTAATATGAGAGTGCATTGACACGAGTTGGCGCGTGGGCAATTCAAAGACGAATCAAGGTGTGATTCTCATGCCCCTACAGAACGACGAGGTGGCCCTCCAGAGGAAGGTGCGCACGGAAGTCTTCCAGCTGGAGGACACCTTGGCCCAGGTCCGCAAGGAGTACGAGATGCTGCGCATCGAGTTTGAGCAGACCCTGGCCGCCAACGAACAAGCAGGTACACACAATCTGCTCTACGCCGGGCGCACATCATTTACATGGCTGTCTGAAGTGGTACTGTAACAATGTAGATGACTGGATAGTCAGGAGGGATGCCTTGTGCTTGTACATTGCACTGTATTTGTCTCGCACAAAAATTACCAGTGGTGAGACTTTTTTATTTTTTTATTATTTGTTCTAGGCGTCTTTGTTTGGGTTTTGCCGGTAAATGAGGTTCACGCAATTTTTGGAGTCGATATCCATTGCCCCTCTCTCTGTGTATTGTCCTTCTCATCTTTTGTCATGCCACGTTCTCTTCCTCCCTCCCCTTCTCCTCTCTTCCTCCCAGGCCCCATCAACAAGGAGATGCGGCACCTGATCAGCACACTGCAGACCCACAACCAGCAGATGAAGGGCGAGGTGGTCAAGTTTAAGCTGAGGCTGAGGGAGACCCAGACGGAACTCAACCAGGTGACACCCAGAGAACAGATTGGTTCAAAAGAACCCCCTGACTCTGTAGGGTTAATACACTCTTCCTGGGGAAAGCAAAAAATATCGGCCTGTTAGTTTGGACAATCCCACATACTTTTAATTTTTTTTGGAAGTGTGACTTTTGAGGTGCACAGATCTGCTGGTTTCTCTAAAGTGGCCTCTCCCTGCTTCCCCATAGGCTCGCACGTCCAAGGGCAGCGCCCTCCTCCAGTCCCAGTCGAGCACGGAGCTGGACGTGAAGGAGGAGACCACCTCCCCTCCCACGCCCGCCGCCCCGGGAGACGCCAGCGTCAAGACGGAGTCGGACAACGGCTCTGCCACGCCCAACAGCACCGGTGAGCACCGCCGCCACGGAATGACCTGCTTTGATTCATGAAACGTTGTCTGCATTCTGCACTACGAGCTAGGTGGAGGTTTTTGTTTAGGTGGATTTGATGTGCTTTGGGGAGGGGGCATGGGGGGTCCTCATCAATAGCTGACACCTAGGAAATATCACCATGTCTGTGTTTGTATATCGGTCTCATGTTACATTCCTGCCTCTTCCATGTAGGGACCTCGGTCAAGATAGAGCCCGGAACAGAGGCAGACGGAGTGGTCAAAGAGGAGGAGAAGGAAGACAAAAAGGAGAAAGAGGAGAAGAAAGAGAAGGACAAGAAAGAGGAGAAAGAGAAGGAGCGCGAGAAGGACAAGGAGAGAGAGCGTCCAACCCGTGGCAGCGGAGGGGCCGGGGCTGTGAAGGAGGAGAAGGACAAGGCCGGGAGCAGCAACCAATCGGAGGAGTCCGTTGTGGAACGGCCGTTGGTGATTGGCGGGCCAAAGAGGAAAGAGATGGAGCAATTGAAGATCGTTCGAGCTGATCTCAAGTAAGAGCTTGGCTATCTTATGACGAGGATCGTTATTTAGCAACGATACGTTGGTTTGGGGTTTTTACGCAACTTGAATGTAGCTGTGATGATAGTTTCAATGGTGGCTACTACTGGTCATTGTCCTGATGAAGAGGATGGTACTGACCAGGGTCTCCCCTGACCCCCTGTAGGAAAGCCCAGGAGTCCCAGAGGGAGATGAAGCTGCTGCTCGACATGTACCGCTCGGCGCCCAAGGAGCAGAGGGACAAGGTTCAGCTGATGGCTGCCGAGAAGAAGGCCAAGTCAGAGGTAGCGCACCGGATCCCCAAAGTTTTTACCATGCCTTTAGGGACAATGTACTCGTCACTAGTTATGACTGTTATTAGATGTTTATGATTACCAGGGTTTCAGAATTTGGTAATGCAACTGTTGTTGATAGATTGCATGCAGCTTATTTAGGATAGTAGTGCAGTAATCGCTTTAGTGAGTGCAGCAATGAAAAACCTCACAACGAGGGTTAAGTCTTTTTTTTTCTGTGCCGTCTGTTTTCAGTGTAAAGGGATATCATAATTACCTCTTCTTTTATTTTTGCTGCTCCTATGTGCAGTTATGTATCAGGCCTCCCCGACCTGTTAAGGCTGGCTCTGGTTGGACCCTCAGTGGCCTGTGGGGTCAATGCCGTGTTTGTGTTTCCAGGCGGAGGAGCTGAAGCAGCGTCTGAGGGACTTGGAGGAGAGGGAGAGGAGGGAGGGCAAAAAGATGGCTGACGAGGAGGCCCTGCGCAAAATCCGCTCGGTGGAGGAGCAGATCGACATCCTCAACAAGAAGCTGTCGCTAGCCAAGCAGGTAGGTGTGTGTGTGTGTGTGTGTGTGGTGTGTGTGTGTGTGTGGTGTGTGTGTGTGTGTGTGTGTGTGTGTGTGTATCTGTGAGTGTGAGTGTGTGTGTGTGAGTGTGTGTGAGTGTGTGTGTGTGAGAGAGAGAG